>JAYKQN010000005.1:23815000-23902500 GCA_036785175.1 Eupleurogrammus muticus
GGAAGGAAAAATAAAATAATGAAAGTGAAGGAGGAAAAAAAAATAGGACAAGAACAGATTTAACTGTGAGACTTAACGTAAAAAACGTAGCAACACTGAAGTCTGTGAGATCTCAGGCTGTGGAGAACGGTGCTCACCTGCCCTCCAGCTGTTTTATAGTCCCGCTCATCTGGTTTATCTTCTCCTCCAGGCGAGCGATGGCTTCACTCTTCTGTTTGGAGCTGGACTCTGCACTCTGAGCAAGGAAACCAACCACGTTACTCCACTGATGTGATTAAACAACTGGAACAACAAGACTGTGAACTCAGGCGATTTTTTTTATTTAACCAATTTCATTTAATTACGTTTTTTTTTTAAGGTTGCCAAGGCTTGTTAATTGGCTCGACTGCAAAAGTTCAACGATTAAAATTATAATATATTTTGAGAATAAAAGTTGTAATGTGAGAAGAAAAAAAGAAGTAATTCTAACAAAAACAATATAGTTAATGATAGTTATTTGTAATTAACAGATCCTCCTTGTATTCACCATGTCTTTTCTTCTCAGTGTTTTTACATTTTAAACACAGGAGGAGCAGAGAAAAAACACAGCAATTGTTGCTGAAATCTAGATTCAGACAAACAGAAACAACCAGTCGGCCTCTGGCAGCACAGGTGCCGTCACACCTGAGGATCGGAACCGCGGCCTCACCTGTGACTTGTGGGCAAGCTGTTGGTTGATGGCACGGAGGTCCTCCAGCTGCTGCCTCAGCTCCACCAGAGCGTCCTGCTTTTCACAGATGTCTTTCTCCAGCATCTTCATGGACAGCTCCATCTCCTGCTTCATTCCGATCTGCACCTCCAGCTCCTTCTCCACATCCTGCAGACACCAGCTCCACTTCAGCACGCGTTTATACGGACTGTGCCCAACTCACCAACACAATAGGTTATTGTTCATCCATCCATCCATTTTCTATCCCGCTTATTCCTTTTCAGGGTCGCAGGGGTCTGCTGGAGCCTATCCCAGCGCATTTTATGGCGAGAGGCAGGGATACACCCCAGATGGTCGCCAGCCAATCGTGGGGCACACACACCATTCACACACCATTCACACACACACTCACACCTATGGGCAATTTAGATTTGCCAATTAACCTGAGCATGTTTTGTATTGTGGGAGGAAACCGGAGTACCCGGTGAAAACCCACGCAGACACGGGGAGAACATGCAAACTCCACACAGAAAGGTCCCAGACCCAGGCCCCAAGGCGGTCCTGAACCTGCGACCTTCTTGTTATTGTTCATATGTCATTATATATATTAAATTGGTTTCCATTGAGAGTGCCTTGTGTTTCTTACCACTACCACTATTATCACTTTCCTTATGATTTTTGCCACTACCTCTACTACTAGCCTTTTGCTTTATCAGCCATATATATATATATATATATATATATATATATATATATATATATATATATATATATATATATATATATATATATATACATACACACATATGCACATACATACACACATATGCACATACATGCACACACACACATATGCGCACACACATATGCGCGCATGCACGCGCATGTAGAGAACCACTTCTACACAGATTGGTCCCATATAAATAGATTTATCTTTACATCTAAACTGTCATGTTATCTGTAACTCCACTACAGTATAAATTATATGATGTATAACCTTTGTGGGGAGGCTGAAACTCACCAATCGAAGCAGTGTTTCCTCTTTGAGCTGCTTGCGTGTTTCGCCCAGAGCTTGTCCGTCTGGTGCTGAATCGCTTCTTAATCCCTGAATAAAAGAATTAAATGCATTACAAGAGGGAAAGCCAATATTTTAGTTTGTATTAATGATAAACCTACAGTGTCTTGCCTTGGACAATAAGTTATGATCAAAATCAGCCAATATGTTGTATATCAGGTAAATCAAGGTTGCTAAATATGGAATCCACTCTGACAATAAAATTTTACAAATACACAAAACAAATGGTGCGGTTTGGCACAGTACAACACCACCGTAACCCACAAGGAAATATGTACCAGTTACACTGCATACTTACAAACCCTGATGTGAAACGCTGCTTACTGAAGTTTTTACAAACAAACAGAAAAACAATTATTGTTTGAAACAACTTAAAAAAAAACCTGTTGACTGATGTTGAAAACTATTTTTCAGCTGAGCTACAAACATCTCGACCTATAACTTTGATGGGACTCATTTGTTAATGAAAATAAAAAGATATTTGCACAAATCTGAGATTGCTCCTAATTTATGTCTAGTATGAACTTCAAGTTCACTTCAGGCTTTGCTGTTTGAATCATTTGTTTTATACATATAAATTTATATATATCACCTATTACTATAACATCATTACTACATGTATTACTACAGTGTCTGAGTGGTTTGGAATGAACAAGTAACAATTTAAGTGTCTAGGAATGATCCTCATCATGTGATAAAACGGTAAACGGATTAAGTCTGATTAAGTGGACGATGTGTTCACCTTCCTATTAGACTCCAGCTGAAACGAGCTCTCCTCCTTTACTCTTTCCACATCTTCTTGTAAAGTGATGATCCTGTTGTTCGCCACCGCAAGCTGTGGAGACCAAATTCAGACGAAACATTTCTGTGAAACAAGAAATTGCACGAGAAAGGAAGCAGAAAGGCCGTTTTCTTCAGAGACGACCTGAAGGAATGAATGGCTCTCTCTGGTGTTCAGCTCACCTCTTCTGTTAACTTTGTGTTAGACTTTTCCAGCGCGTCCACCTTGGCCTGGAGGTTATTTACCGATGCGCTACACACAGACAGAACACTCACATTAATCACCTTTAGTGTTCAACAAGCTGCTGAGCAAAGTGGAGAGAGTGAGCAGAGGCCATAACTCTGGCAAACCTTAAATGTCTGTTCAGCTCCTCCACGTAATTCTTCTGATCGAGAATGGCCGTGATTTGGCCATCGCTGAAGGAGAAAATAAAATTATAAGAGAACAAATAAAACAAGGACGGACAGGAAAAAAGAGACATCACAGAACTTTGAAAAGAGTTAATGCTGTAACAAGATTGTCTTTAGTTGTATAAAACACAAGTCTTCATAAAAACATGCCTTTCTAAGTTTAAGCAGCAGAGCACCAACAAAACATGGAAATTAGATTTACACTGAAAGCAGATCCAGACTTTAAATGTGGTGGATGCTGCATCAATTAGGACAGATTTACAAAGAAATGCACCTAATTATCTCGTTAAACATTTAAGTGCTAACTTCAGGTCTGCCTTAAAACGGCAGTCAGGTGAGCAGTAAAACAGATCGCTTTGATCACTCCTCTTGTTCTGGGGTTTCAGGAAATTAACCTCCAAATACAGAACAATCCAGTCAAACAAACATCCGATGAGATGCTTAGAAAATACATTATGATGCTTCGGCTATAGGAGTTAGTCAAATTAAGTGGATCTCTTCCACAGCTACGTTCTTGCATAATTGAATGGATGAAGCCTCAAATTAGCATTTTGCTTTGAAATACTCTTTTGTTTTGTAATACTTTTTCAATCTGTAAAAGCAGCAGTAGACTTCCTGTCAGGTAAACCTCTGTTTAGTTCGTCTCTTATTTATAGATCAATATGAACACATAAAAAGTCCCCCGCTGTAAGGACAAAGGGGACTCTTAATGGTCAGTAAGAACAGGAGAATTACAGCAAGAAACACACACTCACCCCTCTGCACTCTTACTACTGTGTCCACCGTCTTTGAGGTACATTGAGAAATCGATCACCCCGACCTGCAAAGGTAATTTAATAAGGAACAGAAAATCAATGACGCCCCCAAACCACAAGAAGGAAACTACCTGCGGTCTCGTCCTGACTAATACTCACAGCAATGTTTAATGCTATCTATCGCTCTGGCGTCCGCGTAGCGTCTGATAAACAAGAGGCTTCACCTCGCTGCTTGTTACTGGTTTATAAAGCCACGGACAAACCGACCTCCTGACATTCCTCAACAATCATCCTGAACAAATTAGGAAGCATGAGGCACAGATTCCTCCCCATCTCTTCATAAAATTATCACAGCGGCCATGGCGATAATAAAACCACTGCTGATTGATTATTTATAGCAATTTAATGTCACTTTCTGTGGCATTGACATTTGGGGAAACAGACTTTTCTTAATAAACCAGATTTCCATTAAAATCATTCTAACCCTGAGAGAAGAATATTCGTGCGTTAAGTTTTTTTTAGCCTGTATCATCTCATTTAGTAGTTATCTCAGTTAGTGACTGCAAATGTTCTTTTTGGACTTCCTGAAGGCCATTTTAACATTTTCTCACAGGGAGACTTATCATTCTTTTTTTAGATGTTATTATTTTAGCATTACTGTTAATGTATTTATAGTTAGTCATTGATGTTTTAGGAATCTTAAATAAAGTCGATTTAAGCTGTAAGGCTCAGATTCTTTTTACACGTGTGAATAAGAAAATACTTCTTAATGATCAGCGAACCTAAAATCTGAAAGCGTTCTTATCACATTAATTAGGCCTTAAATGTATCCCTCAAAACATGTTAAAAAGTCATTTTTGACAACAGACTTGTTGTCATGCTGTAGTTTATTAAAAGGAGCCACTTCAAAATGCAGTCTGTACTTTACCGTGGACAATGACCGACTACCAGCAGGTAAAAGCTGGATTCCTGAAGAGTCCGTTGGTGCTGGTTCGAAGTTAGGTCAAAGATCTATTTAACTGAATCTCCAAATGTTAAACTAGATAAATACATTTTTATTATCTAAATCCTTTAGTAAAAATATATGAATATAACAACATGAATAAATAATGTTTTGCTTATTGCTGAGGCTATATATATATATATATATATATATATATATATATACATATATATATTTTACAGTGTTTTACAGGTGACACACCTGTCCTAAAAACACCATAGCGCTTCCCTAGTACTCAGAAGTACAACAGTTCTTCCTTTTCTTCCTGCAGGCTTGAATCAACAGTGAGGTGCGTTTCATTTTTATCATTAGTGCAGGATATGAAAGCGAAAGCAAAAGAACCTGCGAGTCCAGGTCTTCTCCCTTCATGCACAGATTAGCATCGATGACATTCAGTCCAACGAGCAGCCCGGCGATGACAGCTCCCTCCTCCTCCATCATCAACGCGTTCGGCTCATAGAACTCACTGCACAGAGGAGACAAGTGTTAGCCGCCGTCAGACTGGAAAACCTTTGTTTCAGCATTTTAGAATCATGAGCTAAATAGTAGAGATAACAATAAAACATTTTATTGGGAGCCAAGTAGCAAAACTGCAAAGGCACCCATCGTGTTTTTATGGTTCCTACTTATTTTTATTATTATTTTACATCTTTCTTCTGTATTGGAGGTCTATGGCAGCCCATAAAATCTTATAGTAGGAAGTTGTGAAACTCGACAGTCCCATGATTCTTTTCAGCATCTGGCCAGAGGTACATTTCTGCATGTAACCTTTGAACCATGCATTCAATTTCAGTTTGCATATATAAACATCATTTTCCAATTTAATTAATTGTGCCAGACAGGATTTTCGTAACAAGCCACACAAAAGTTAGCAAATGGACTTTTGATGTTCATCATCCTTTGACTGTGACAGCCAATCAGAATCAGCAGCAAAGATCCATACAGGAAGTGAGTTCATATCTCAGCAGCCCCGCTGACGTATCATCAACAAACTTGGTAGTGTGACCCACACAGCCTGTGGGTGCCGACCTTCGTTTCCACCAAGCAGTAACACACCTCGTTTTACAAAAGAAGGTCCACAGCAAGGCAACCCTCATGGTTGATCAGTAGAATCTGGTGTGTACCTGCTCGGTTGAAACAAAAACCTGCACCCACATAGTTATCTGCTGTATTGACTTAAATATATTGTTGGTGCTTAAGAACAAGTCTATGAATTAACTGCACATGCCTGGCCCCTAATTGCTGCATGCAACTATATATATATTGTTTTAATTTCCTCCTGTAAAGACAGTATGAACACACCTCAGCAGGTCCTTTCTGTTGATGATGGTCTTCATGTAGTCAGACAGTTTCTTCTGCATCAAGGCCAGTCGCAACCACGCACGCCCTCTTCCTAGAGGAGTTCTGTTGTCAAACGCAGGGGAGACACATAACTACGCTGGAAAATTCACACTGAACTCCTGGATCTTTACCGATAACGCTGATAAATCTTTCTGTGCCGCAGTTTCATGCATGTTTCTAATAAAACAACATCTCAATGTCTGATCAGGAGAAATCTGTTCACCTCCTTTTAGGGAAAAGATATAAAATTAGAAAATCACCACCAAGCATTCTGTGACTTCCACCCAACATTGTTGTCCTAGACTTCTTGAACAAATGCTCAAGCAATAATGCCTGTTAGAAGGTCTATTTACCACAACAAACCAGGATTTTATCATCTGTTCATGGTAGCACTACCACAAATTTGACAAAAAGAGTTACCTTGCTAAAAAAACAGACAGATAAATGACCGAGGAAAACATGAGGTGGTAACAAACCTACCTGAGACCAGGCAGGTCTTTTACACTGGCAGTGATCTCTCCTGCTTCGGGTGTCAGCTTCTCGACCAGCTCCAACGCCCCCCAGAACGACTTGTTCTGCCCCAGGAAGGTCTTCTTGGCTAATGACGGGAGACAGTGGTTTTCATTTTATTTTGGGTCTTTCAGTCATCACACGGCACATAACGCTAAGCAATGGAAACCAACCAGGACTTCTTGTATATATTGTATACAGAAAAGCATGCAAATTTTTCAGCTTGAATGTACTACTTAAAAACGGCTGAAGCAGATTTTGAAAGCATGGTGTGAAGGCGTGCATTGCCTTATTCATACTTTTCAAGCCGTGTTTCAGACAGTGCTCCATCACCACAAAGAACTGCTGCAGAGGCGCGTAGTCGGAGTCGAGTGTGCGTCCGAGGTTCAGAGCAGACTCGATCAGGCCCTTGATGCTCAGCTTGGCCATGTTCATCAGGTTAAGCCTTTCGATTGTGATGGGGTCCTTGGGGTCTATAAGACAAAACAACAGAAAAATGTCTTAAAGTGCTGCAATGATAAAGAATGTCTCACAGAGGCAATGACTCAAGCGCTTAGACTCAAGAGCTTTCCAGAAAGACGACCTGTTTTAGTTCCGCGTTTGCTTCAATACCAGAATATCCGCTGTTCCAGGAAGTGAAGTTAATGCAGTTTTGATAAAACAACACAAGATGAAACTTTTGTTAACCCAGTGTTTATGCAAACAGAAAACACCAACAAGATATTTTTTTATTTTTGAAATAATCTGTCGACTGCTGGAGAACTGATTTTTATCAGCTAACTCAGCAAAAAAAGGATGCATTATTTTGATATATGTCTGCTACAAGAGAAAGCTTTGAATTAGAAAATTCATCTAGCAAAATACAACACATTGACTCTCTATTCTTAGTGAGGATGCATTTATATCAATATATTAATGTCTAGTTATCATGTCAGTGGCTAACAGAGCCTGTCCTATTTATTAATATGATCAATAAAGTTTGCTCTCTATGTTAACAAGGACTTTAGTTACAGAGGATGAAACCCCAACATCCAAGATTTGATTTGTTTGGAGAAATTTTAAAATATGCAGCAACACCACAGATTCACAACAAGTCTGTGTGCATTTAGTAAATAGATTTATGTGCAGTGACGGGTTGAGTGCTATAGAAGCAGATTTACATAAACTCTGAACGTATCCGACATGATTTAATAGTCATAACGGATAACAAGACACTGAGTTATTTTACCATAATTAATGACAAAAAATATCCTGCCTCAGTAAAAGCCTTTGTTTAACGTGATTTCTGTGTTTGTAAATCTTTGTGATGACTGAAAGAAATTAATCTTCGTTTCATACATTTAAATTGAAATATTTATGCAAAATATAAAGCTTCACAGCAACAGACATGTGCTTCTGATACTGAGATTAAATGAGAAATGTGTGTATATAAATGTGTTGGCTAAATAGATCCTTTTTATTGTAGTGACAGAAGACCATTAATCTAACCTGCAACGAGGCTAAATTGCTGCAGTGGTTAATTTGCCGACAGGCTGGAAAGAAAAATAGGAATACAAAGTCTGGCCCAGGAAAAACTGCAGACTTGCCAATTCGCCTCCTCTGTACAGGACCAGAGAGAAGGCGTGGCAAGAGACGAGGAAGAGGAAAGTCTTAAATCACAACAGGCGGCCCCACGTCTGCCGTGAGATTGTTATATTTTGTAAAATTACAGAAACACCGAAGGTCATTTACTGAATACTTGCTGTCAGTTTGATTTGCTGCTACAGAAAATAACCCCAGCCTGTTACTTCCTGGTTGCTTAGCCGCCCAGCCCTGCCTTATTTACGCGCCGCGTCATCCTGCTGTGCAACTCTCAGGGACATCAAAACCCTCTCTCTTTGAATCCATCATGACACAGCATTACCACAGTTCACTCGGTGAAACGCGGAGCATCTGGGAAGCCTGTGTCTGTCACCACGCCCTGACAGCAAACACGCCGTGCCACTGAACCTCCCCGGACGCCGAGCTAAATCTGTCACGTTACCTTCATGGGCCGGCTCCGGGTCTGGGGTGAGGGAGATATCGTTGAGCTCGCGGAGGCAGAGCCACTCGCCGTCGACAGACACGCGAAAGTTGCAGAGATAAATGGTCTCCCGGGCGGCCTGGGTGATCTTGTCGGTGGTGGGGGTCGGGGTCTCGCTCTGAGGCGTCAGATCAGACATGATGACTCAGCTGATGCGAGGCAAAAAACCAACAACCGCTGAGGGAAAAGGCGTAGGTGGCGGCTTTTGTTCCAGACGCCGGGTGACGGCACAAAAATAACAGGTCAGAGGGAAAAGGGAATCAGTGAGGATGAAAAGAGCATCAAAACAAAAGAGGGGGAGAGAAAAAAAAGGCCAAGATGAGAAAGGCCCACAGCAGCTTCCAGCAGGTGCTGCCTCTCTTCCTCTTTATGCCTGCGCCTCCTGTCCTCCTCGCTACAACTGAGGGAAATACGCTGCTGTCTTGAGAAAGCACTGCCTTGCTCTCTCCTCCTCCACCTCCTCCTCCTCCTCTTCAGGCTCTTTTTTATCCCTTTTGTGCAGACTGGGGGGATTTGAAATGCAAGAGAGCACCGTGCTGAAAATCACTACCCTCCTCCGGTCTGCTTAGCCCCGGTTCACTGTGATTGGGCTGCCTGAGCACCGCAGTGAATGCACTGGGTGGGTGTTGACCAAGATGGCTGACAGTAGTGTTGGGAAGAGCAACACATCGTCACGTGAGCAGATGGTGCATGCGTAAAAAAAAAAAAAAAAAGGGGGGGGTGTCCCCAGAGTATCAATCCGATGCTAATGATGCAGCAGAGGACTCATCTGTCTCGCAAGCATCAACACTGTCCCCTGACCTGAAACACACGCCTGTTATTTGACAATGCAATTACTGAGCTGGCTGCAGGAGAAACGCAAAGCAGCAACAGCAGCTGGCAACGCCGCTAATGAGGCCAAAGGTCGTGGGCATAAATGGTTATGGTCTTCTTTTGCTTCACATTCAGGAAAAACAAGTGTCGGTCTTCATCAAAAAAGACAAGCCATTAGTGTAAAGAATAATTAAAAAAAAAAAAAACTGACCTCTACAGACCTATTGCTTGTCTTAAAATTGAAAAGCCACATTTTATAGTAATAAGGATAATTAATGATTGAGAGGATGGCGTTTGGTGCCATTAGAAGAGAAAAAGGAATCTCTGTGTGGGTAACCACGACAACCAGAACACACAAGTAGGTATTATCACATCATTTCACTGCACAGACCCATCAATAACCAGGAATCAACAAGCGACCATGTTATTAATGAAAACGTTTTACTAGGGCTGTTCACACACTGTAACCATAGCAACCACTGAGGATACACACATCATGTTAGCACATTTCAGGCATGGATCTGTGATGTCCTCAATTTTCTTTGCAGCATTATAGCCTTTAAAAAGGTATTTTTAGATCAAGTCATGAAATGAAAATAGAAAAGCAGAATATCATCAAAATATCAAGCAGGAGGGGTTTAGACTCAGTATTTATAAAACTCTTACTACAAACCTGGCTGCATATAATAAAGAGTATTATAGTTCTGTCAATGATTCATCCAAATAACTTGTTAAAAGCTCAAATGTATAGTTATAACTAGTATTGTGATGCCAAATATGACTGCAATACTGTTATATTAGCTTAGTACATGTAATGCTAATAATAGAGCCTAACCAATAAATTATGTTTACTTATATACAAATATATACAAATAGTAATCTGAAAAATTTGATGATCAAATATCAGTATATCAGCAAAAATGAATGAAAAAACAATGGACAAGTTTTACGAAACCTAAAATCGTACTTAATGAATAATTTATCATCCCAGACAATATTTGGTTTCATATCAATATAAAGGCCGGCCTTTAATGTCATGCTGTAATTCTGAGCGTGTAACAGGGTCTGTTATCATTACAGAATCACAGTTTTAACAAGTGTGTCTAGAAAAAGTCAGATGTCTATATGAATAGTGAAAGACATTTTCCTTGTGTATTTATTCCTGCTGCTCATACTGGCTGTTATTAAAAGTGATGAGGGACAAAAAGCCACAGTCATTGTGCTGAAATATGCATTTAAAATATGCATGAAGCTAGCTTATACGAGGCTCCAGCTGTCTAGGTTAGTCATTTCACGTAGATATCTGACACATTCACAGGCTTTTTAGAAACGATTCTCTCTTTGTGCTTCCTTAGACATACTGTTGAGCTGTGGGGAAAATTCAGCACTAAAAACCCAATAATGCTGAAAAACATCTAGTTTATTTGATTAATTTGGGCAACTGAGGCTTTATATTGCCTTATATTATCTCCCCATCTTTAACATGCATTAATGTGTCTTTAAGAGCTTTTTATATTATACATTAAGTCTTAAAAGTAACTATAGATGTCATTTAAATGGAGTAGAGTGGAAGTATAAAGTGGTGTTAAATAAATGTATTAAGTACATGTACATAAAGGTCCCATACTGTAGTTCTAGGTGTTCTATAAATACTGTCAGATTTTAAACAGCTCAATTCACAGAGAAATGCAGAGCACTCCGTAGCGAGCAGTGGGGACTGTGATGTCACAACTATACAGTCACCACGTGCCCCTCCCCCCGACCGTCAAAACAACACCTGAATGAAGTTTCTAAAACACGCTTTGTTGATATTATCTAGCGCTAAATAACGCTTTCTTGCTTTTTTTTATCGCGATACTTGCGAAGGGAAGCGAGCGAAATTAGTACTTTACCTGTCAGGACGCGTTAGTGTGTTGAGCGGTTAGCAGCTGTAGCTAGAGTGTGTTACATAATGTGGACAACCAGGGTAAATAATCGGGTTGTTAACTAGTCCCTCAGCACTTACTTCTGCGCTTAGAATCGCTTCTTTGAATCTGGAAGTCATACTGTCGAGGCGGAGTGGGCGACAGTGACCCAGCAGTCCCGAACCTCACGCCGGTGGAGTTCAGAGCCTCCTTGAAGTAGATCACCGAGGTGGGAGACAGAGTCTCATCCGGACTGTCAACGTGACCGTTCTCATCCGAGGAATTCCGCCTCCCGGAACTTTCCGAAACTTCTGACTGCAGAGGCAGATCTCCCGGCGGTGTGTCCCGCTCCGCCATCCTACCGATCCCTGTTTCAGATTCCCTTCATGTGACCGGCGGATGGGCTGTCAGCGCTCGAGCTAGGCTAACGTACCGTGCGGATTAGCCGAGTAGGACGCGCATAGCCGCGGTTAGCAAAAAAAAAAAAGGAAAAAATCGACACAGGTCAGTCAGTTTACTCCACAACAACCTCTCCGGTAATCACTCCGCCTTCCTCCCCGTCCTCCGCAGCCTCCCCGTGACCCGGAAATTACAAAGCATTGGCATTTTGGTTCAGAAAAAAAAATCTGTTCCAAGTTTCGCGAGAGTTTGCGCGAGCTGATTCAGCGGTCCAGCGGTCCTTTACACAGCCAGAGGCGGCACATGAAAGAGACGTGGCGCGAGCGCTGGGTTCATGATGACGCGTTCACGTGGTGTCGGAGAAATCCGGAAAAAGGACTTTCCTTCTAAGGAACAACTCAGAAAGTTTTTTTTTTATATTAAACAAAGAAACATACAATATTATCATTGATCACACGAAAAATATAAATATATAATATAATACATAAATGAGCCTATGGTATTAAAAAAATACAGTAAAACATAACATTAACACTGTATTCAGTTTGTGAAGCAATGTTCAAACTTATACATTTTCAATGTGTTTGTTCAATTCAAAAGGCTAAATCATGTTTAATAAAGAGGTATAGGAAGTAGGATTTACATGAATAACAAAATTATTGGTATCATTGTGAGTAATTGTATGTATGTATGTATGTTTGGATGGACATAAGTTTATTCTGGCAAACTTACTATTGCACTATACTCTTGGTTAAACTGTGGTAAACCATTTGTTCACTACATGGTTTTCCCTATGATAGTTGACATGTGCTGACACTGAATGCTCAGCAAAGGGGTACGAATATCCAAGTTTTGACTTCACCCTACTCCCTTTTTTAACATGATTTTGACTGTTGTTTCTTTTATTTGCTTCATGTTTGCTTTATGTTTTCATTGAACACAATTCTGTCTTGTTTTTCAACCTTTACCTGTAACCTAAACATGTTCATAATAAAGATTCAGATTCAAAAAGGTCTCATGAAAATCTAATTTTTTTGATGAATGAATAATTTAGGTCCTCCCATTAATTAAATTCATTTTGGTCTTAAATATATTGATAATATCATGAGAGAATTAAATTTGTGCCACAGAGTGCCTCTTGAAGGAGCAAAATGGTTTAATCCACCCACTGACGGCAGCTGGTGAAAAGTGCTGTCTGTGAACCCAGATTGAATATAGGCCAAATGCATCAATTCAAGTGATTATTAAAGAACGAGTCATCAATAGAAACCTATTTGATGGTATTCTTTTAACTCTATTTATGCTGGTTTATTTTTAAATATTTTCTTGCTCCCACGCTCCATGCACTGGCATAGACGGGACCCACTGACATTAAGAGAGTCCAGGGCCCAGAATGTGGTGCTACACCCCCTGGTTGGAGATATCAGGGAAAATGTTTAATAATGGGTACAGATCTTTGTTCAAGATTGATTGGATTAAATAATTTGGGTTGACAGAAATTAACAGCATTGGGCATCAATTTTGAATAGTTAGATATCCAAGAGCACCATCTTCTGGGTTTACATGACTGCATATATTATTATTATTATTATTATTATTATTACTTATATTTATACTTATTATTATGATTCTAGTGCACAGGTTTCCGACTTTGAGATATCATATATGCATAATACATGTTTTGGTAATAGTGAGAAGCCATGTATCAATCCTATTGGTAAATATATATATATACATATTCAGTATGGCATATGGAGAAATAAGAAACTCTCCTGCCTTTGGTTTGGATTAAAAATCTCTTTTGCAATTGCAACTTGACCAAAAATCAAAGATTAGAAAAAACAATGAAAAAAGGAAGGTGAAAACTGATTTGTATATGAGTATTTCTTCTTTCCCTCCACAGCTGTCCTGCATCTACCTCGTCAGCTCCTTTTTTTCTCCAGTTCATCACCTCATTGCCTTCACCTGTGCTTCTCTGCACTTCCTCCACCTGCACCTCGTCCCCTCGGTTTGTATTTCAAGCTCTTTGTTTGCTGGTCAGTGTTTGTATTTAAGAATATTTGTAAGTTGGAAGTTCATATCTTAGAGAACTACTGCCTGCATTTGGTACACTCTCTCAACTCTTCCTAATAGGTGGACAACAATTTGGTTTGCTTAGGTAGCTTTTTTTGTGCAGGCATTTTTAAAAAAAAAAAAAGGTGAGCCCAGTTGAGTGGTTGACTCATGGAGACCATCAGATTTGGAACCACTAATGATCCCTGCAGGAGCAAACCGATCCCTGCTGCTGAGGGATCAAGATCTGCAGAGGAAATTGGTAAAACTCAAGTTATTCATCTACTTATTTAACAATGACAAATATTTAACTTAAAAAAAAAAAAAAATCTCTAATTTTAAGAATCCAAAGCAGACCGTGGCCCTGATGCCATTTTGCTGTGCCCCTTTGACAAGAGCCACCAGATCCGGTCCTGCCGCTTCCCGTACCATCTCCTGAAGTGCAGGAAGGTGAGTTGAGGCTTGTTCATTGTAACACTGGCAGTTAGTCGCAGCACTGCAATGATCAATCCATTTAGTTATTATAATTGATCCTTTTTTTATGTGATGGAGCAAAAAGACGATTTATTAACTTTTTGAAATCCTGATTTAAATTACCCTCTTGGCCACTGACTGTAAACTTAGCTGCGACTTTGTCTCCCTGATGTAGAATCACTCAAAACTGGCCAGTGAGCTGAAAACCTGCCCTTTCAACGCTCGCCACCTGGTCCCCAAACACGAGCTGAGGCACCACACTGAAAACTGCGAGGACAGAATTTCTGTGGATGGTGAGATTATCTCTGGATTTTCTTCCTTCACCCTGCAGATTATGTTGCTTCTTGAGTTGGATTATGCTGGTAACAGGTGGAGGCACAGATGGGCCGAGCGGAGGACGGCAGGTCCCACCCAGCACCTGGCTTAACCCAAGCATGACCGACGACTGGGACCAAGGTGAGATTAGAAACTCGTGTAGCTGCTATGATGCGACGTGTTTTTAGATTTGAACAGAACTGATCAGTTGCAGCATTTCAGTATTCAGCTTTTTAAAAAACCCTCCCCAGCATAGAATGTCAAATTCTGGAAACGTGCTGATTCTGTGTTGAAAAAGGAAGATTCTTTTTCATTCTATCATTGGCAAAAGGCACTTTGCAGCAATTTGTGGAATTGATTTAGGGTTATTAAATATGGTTTACTTGTGATTATACCTACTTCTTAGCCATGTGTGGTGACTTCATTGTCAAAAGTTGATTTTATTTTTAAAAACTTTTCCTTAAATTGTTGTGGATTGGCTAGTTTAGTCTCTTGAAAATGCTAAGTATATGTATATATATATATATATTTTTTTTTTGTAATTTTGGGTGAGATTCAGGGGAGGAGATAAGATGAAATTCCAATTTTGTAAACTCCCAAGTTTTGGGTCCTAGTTTTTAAATCAACTTTGTTCCGCCAATAACCTGTTTTTCAGTTTTCATGCTGAGATAACTTTAAGTGTGCTTTTCTAGTGATTTCAACCGCTCTAACACATTGCTGTCGTCTGTAAAGGCAACTGAGGGTTTTTTTTTTTTCTTCCCCTTACAGAGGCTGATGATAGTGCTGCTCCGTTTGTGTGGGGTGTGAATACATTTCTCAATCAGAAGTGAGTGGTCTGCTCAGTGCTTCATTTCTGCACATTATCCTTCCTAACTCCTGCATCCTGTTTCTCCTGCAGACCAGCGCCAAGCCACAGCAACCATCTTGGTCCTGGTTCCAGAGCACCCTACACCCTTCCATGGCTGGACTAGAACCCACAATCTGCCATGTTCAAGCAATGCAGTTATTGTTTGGGTAAATTCAAGGTGACTAATCAGAGGTGCTGGTACACTATCCTGCCAAAAGTATTCACTCACCCACCCATCCATCCAGAGCACACAGCATAGTCCATAAAGACATGGATGAACTTGGAGTCCTGACCTCCACCTGATTAACACCTTTGGGATAAATTAGAGCAGAGACTGAGAACCAACACCAGTAGGTGACCTCACAAATGCACTTCTGGAAGACTGCTCAAAAATTCCCATGAACACTCATTTAAACCTTGTGGACAGCCTTCCCAGATGAGTAAATGCTTTTGGCAGTATAGTGCATTGTGAGAAGGTGATGACCCCTCCCCTCCGTTGGCGTGAGCGTTTTGTTTTTCTTTTTGTACCGCCGTCAAATGGTTTTTTTTTTTTTTTTTTTGAGAGTTCCTTTGCCTCTTGTCTCCACTTCTTTTCTGGTTGCCCTGATCCCTTTTGTGGGGAGACCACCTCGGTCGCTCACATGCATGTATGCCAAGCAAATGTTACATAGTGGTAGGAAGATGTGAGATGCAAAATGGCAAATTTTTTACGTACAGGACGTCCACCTTTTCTCATCCCACGTCCTCAAATGCTGCTGAAATGTATCCTACAGTAGATGGATGCCTAGTGCAGAGCCACTGCATGGAAACAGGGCTAGGCAACCCTGGTTCTAAGCTGTATCCAAACTGTACATAACATACTTACTTTATTTTGGGACTGGAGGGTATCAAAGTGCTAATGTTGTGTTAATCCTGTGGGGGGAGGGGGCCTTTAGTAATGATCTGGTAGTTTAATTTTTCCCCCAAGTTATGGCAAAACTGTTGTATTGGGTTGTACAGATGTTCCTAATAAAGGCGCCCAGTGTTCATTTCTATATTCAGGCAACATCCTTTAACAAAGTGTCTCCTGTCATGTGTGTCTGTTTTATGATGGTTGACATGCAGACAACTCCCCCTACAGCCTTGTTTGTTCGTATAAAGAACCCTAAACATCACCTTTCCATGCTAAACCTGTGATTTCTCACTGTGAAAATCACATGTTCGGTTTGTAGCAATTGACCCAGGTAACATTCACGTACAATCCAGCAGTCAAGGGGGTGTTTATGAGGATGCAGATCTCAGTACAGATGTGGGTGGGGCCGCAAACATGGAATTTTCTGCAGGGTAATAATAGGAGCAGCATCTTACAAATGATCCGCTGTGGAGGCTTGTGTGGTTATCAGGGACATCAATCATCTCACCAAGGTGGCTTCAAATAAATGTTAATCACTTTTACCACTGGACCCATTTACCTATTTAACCGAACTGCTGGCCCAGTTTTCGCTGGTTTATTCTCCGCTGTGGACGGGTCAGACCACTGAGCAGAACTCATAGGGTTCACAAACTAAACCTTCAGTGTCTTAGGTTTGTGTGAAAATTCTAACGTGGGCTCAGCTTCTACTACATATTGCAGAATTTATAGGAGGAGGAGGGAATTTTAGGGAGGGATATTTCTCTGAAACACAACTTTTTCGTTAAAACTTATCAACTATTTAATTTAAACTGTATTTGTCTTTTTTAAATTTAAATTTTTGGATTTTTAAAATCGTTTCTAATTAGATAAATTTGTTTAAAAAGTTTTCTTTACCTATTTAATCATCTGTTTCAAATTGTATCTTGCTGTTTAATGTTTTATGTAAAGCACTTAGAATTACCTTGTTGAAATGTGCTATACAAACAAACTCGCCATCTAGAATTTGATTTGGTCCAATAAAAGCATCCAGAGGACCACGAATAAATTATCTCATTCACATGCAAGTTTATGAAAGAAAAAAAGAACTTTGGTCGCCAGTAGTCTGTGTAAAGAGCATGCTCGGTACACTATATTTATTTAACTTGTGGCTATACTATGCATTAAAAGCTATACATAATGTGAACAGCATTGTCTGAATCCAGTTGGCAGGGGTTAAATGTAATAAAATTTCAATTTTTTCACATTTTTAAAGTGAGATATAAATCCAAGGATTTTAGAAAAAATGTGAGGTGGAAGCACGTTTCCTGGAACAATTTCACTTCAAAGGCACGAGTTGGCACGAGCAAAAACCGTGCAAAGACGACAGGAGCTGAAGGAGCGGCACCAGGTTAAGTCCACGGAACACAAACACGCCAATATAAACACCTCAGAGCCTCCTTTTAAAGGGAACGTCAAGTCAATTCTTCAGGCTTTATGTTTCTAGATTGAATTTAACAAAAAAAACAGAACTTCGTGATGTTATTCCGTTTTTCCCCCTCGCTGCAGACTTTTATTTTCCACAGATAAAGCTTGTCGTACGCATGAGGGAAAACATGGAAATGCTGACATGCTTGTGTTTTTAAATGTGTAAAACAACATCTGTTTTGCATTATACACCCATGTATGTGGGACAATCCCCCTCCGCGATAGCTCGCCTCAGTCAGACTGATGTTAGCCTTAACAATATTTTGTGTTATGAATAAAAACATAAAACATTGTTTTGAGAACAAATTTCAACTTGTGGAAAATTTAAGTACTGACGTTGCTTTTAAGCACTTGATCATATGTTTTCCCTGGTTTTTATTACTCAAACACATTACACTAATGTGGTAATGAAGGCATTCGATAAATAGTAGTATCTTTTCTATGAGAGACAAAAATACAGAAACAGCACAATTCCTTTTTTTTCTTTTTTATATGTATTTCACCATAGTCTACACCACGTAATGTGTTTTTTTGCTTTTAACAAAATAAAACCAAGATACTATTTAATTTTTTAATATTTTTTTCTTGTGGCTATACTATCAATTTGTCTACCATTAAATATTATTATAATACATTTATAATAATATATATTATTATTATTCGTTATTGTTTTATTGTATTATAATATATAATATATTATAATACAAAGAACATTTTTTTTCAAATGTATACATATATATATATATATATATATATATATATATATATATATATATATAAGTTTGGAGCTATATATGTGTATATATAGTAAATATATTTTAGTCTCTCTTATAAAAGACATTAAATTTGTGAATTTCTGCCAGCTGATGTGTCTCAGACAATACATCCAGCTGTCGATAGCAGGGCCTCACCTGGCTGTGTTGTGTATATAGCCCCGAACTTTCCTGGAAGTATCAGGTGTCGGGAGCATGACTGACACCTGAAACTGAAGGTTTAACATCCCCAGTGACGGGTTACACAGCAACTACAGCTAATCGGCACACAGATTCTCACTGGAGCCATAAAACACGACAACGCAAACGTGTGTGCGAGTCAAACGTCACGTTCCAAGGACGTTTTGAGCTTTTCCACCAGTAAACATTAATCTCTGAACAAGTAAAGCAAACTGGACGTGAAGGATGAACCTGATACTGAGGCGTAAAAACTGTTTGTCCTGTATCATCAGATCTACATGAAGCATTTCACCTTTTCTGGTGATGACGGCATGATGCATAACGTAGGCTGAAATAATCCATGGACAAATTAACTTTCATGCTGTGTCTGCATCATTAATCTATTGCAAATAAAACAACACAACTCATCTGAGATGATGACAGCAGATAACGTTGCCGCCAACAGATGGCGCCGTAGATCCAAAATGCAAAACTCACAGCTGAAAAAGTTAAAACAGTCCAGGCAAAGGCCAAAGGATGAGAAGACTCATCAGTATTACTGCAGAACATTAGCATGGGGCACTCAGCAGTGTCATTAGGGAGTAAAAACATCATGAAGTATCACAAACATATATATAGTAGGAAAAAAACCCCAAAATTACATTAATTAAGAATTACAAATATTGAAAAATGATTTAACCACAACCAAGAACATATGAAAGCAATAAGAGGACATATATTAGTATCTGTGATCACATTAGTTCTCATTATAATGAGTTCATTTAATTAGCCAATTATATCAATATCTTGATATAAATAATAAATGTTTTTCCAGGATAATAGGATCATTAAAAAAAAGCAAAAACAGAACTTTGTTTCCTCAAGATAATGGTGTAAATAATTTGAGATTTCAAAAAAACAACTTAATTATGTCATTATTTCAAGAAATTCAGTATATTCAAATTAACAAACTAAATAAAGAGCATAAATGTGTGGCTTCTTATGGCTTCCATATAATTTCAGAACACCTTTGTCTGGGTTATTATGTGCTGTAATTTAATAATAATAACCTAATGCATGATTTTGTTTGTAATGTTTCACCAGATCGTTTCATATTACGTTGAGTTGTCGCTTTATAATAAATCGCTGACTTAAGGTGCGCGTGCTCACACATCGACCCTGGCCGCTGGCGCGCGCGCGCGCACGTGCGCCAGCAGTGGGACGCGGCGCGTGAAGGCGCGTAGACGGAGGACGTTCCAGCAGTGGAGCGGCCTGACCTCCCACTGGAGGAGTGGCGTGGGCGGAAGGATGGCCCAGCGCGGAGCGCGCCACGCCACATACAAACTTACTGGAGCAGTGGAGCAGAGTTATTATCCTTCATAGCACCGCGGGGGAACAGCTGCAGCCCAGGCCACAGCAGCCAGACATCCACGCACACCGGTGAGTCCTGCTCTCCTCTTCCACCCTGGACGTTTCTGCGCGAAAGAGGCAAAACGCTTCATTTGACACATTTGCACCGTCAAGACTTTATTATCATTGTTTTACCTTGTTCTTAATATATATTGGGAGTCATGCTATCTGAGTGGCAACTTAAAATCCTGTGCTGTATTACGCACGGACGGTGCCTTGTGTGCGTAAATGCGCGCAAGAAAAGCGGCTGTCCCGTTTTGGTCAAGCGGTTTGTTGGACCGGCTTCAATAGTCTGTAACCAGGGTGAGAGTTGGGAAGAACAATCTTTTTCGTTTATTTATAGCGTTCTTATTCATGAAAACCAATCAGAACCATAGTGGGCATTAAAAGCATGAATCATACAGTAAATAACTAAACAATATTTTAACTTGACCAGTGCACTTGAAGGAATATTCCAATATATTTAAAAGAACATTTTATTCATACATCCTAATTGTGTGATGCATTCACTCTCTCAGCCATGCGTTGTCAAATCCATGCCTTGTCTATTTAAAAGGTTAAATGCTAATTCAACATACCAGAATTAAATCCCCCCCAATGCTCCTTTCAGTACTGTGGATAGCGCCACTCGACCAGATCGTGACAATACACTAGTGTTTAATTCTCCTCCATGTGCAGTAAACCTCAATAATGAGTAGAAAACAAAAAGGCAGCGCATAAGAAAACAGTCTGCTGTGATGACACATTCCTGTGGCTCCTAAAACCCAAATCTCTGCACATCTCCAAGCAGGAGAAGCATCAACCCTTCGGTCCGTTTACAGCGTCAGCACAGTCTCGCCGAGGCGTCGCCTCTATTTTCCCTCAATGTCAAACCCGTTTTCAGACGTTTATTTAAATGTCTTGTTGTCGGGGCGTTTTGTGCGTGTGCAGCGAGTCTACAGGCAGCAGAGAGCTGACCCCCCCCCCCCTCCCCATGTGTTACTTTTGTCAGGTTAAACATCATCAGCCGCTCCGGTGATCCGCTCTGCTCAGCACATTCACGGAGGAGGTTTATCACAGCCTGAAGAGATGAGCGGCAGCAAGAAGTAAGTGCTTCACCCCGGAGTGTGTGTGTGTGTGTGTGAGTGTGTGTGTGTGTTTATTATGAGGTGAAATAGCTGCTTATGAATCAAGTGCACTTCAGGAGCAGGTGGTTCAACATAATGAGGCGAGACCAGTTCCAAAAAACATGACCCGACAGGCAAAAACATGATATTCGTGTTTCCAAACCGAGCTCTTCGGCCTGGCTGGCCCGGGGCGGACTTTCAAGTTCACGGCACAAAGAAAAAAAACTAACTAATCCATCCACTGCTGCTCCTCAATGTCATCCAGGAGTTCCAACATGTTAAAGTTTAAACATCAAGACACGAGCAGCCATGTAATTGCTTTTCCACAACACGTAGCCTCAAAGCAGAACACGCTTCAGATAGTGTGTAACCTCCCTGAACACACACTGCTGCTGCTTCTGACGCTGCACAATTACAGCCCGAAATTAGGCTGATGTGAGAGCTGAGAGGAAACTGTTTACATTTTTGGGGTTTATTTTTAAAGGTGACAAATCTGACGTGAACCCGGAGCGAGAAGACGCTTTTTTTAAATCTACCTTCAAAAAGGTCAAGTCACGCAGCTCCGGTTGCACCGTTGGCGTGAGAACGTCGCCGCTTTCTGTCAGAAAGCCATTACCAGAATTAAGAGCGAGAGTCGGGAGTTCACGGCCGCCGCCATCCGCTTGTGGCTCAGGGAGCTCGCGGTGATATTCAGAACGCGCTGCTGTTACACAAATAATGAGGATATGCTGAAGTCAAGTGCTGTGAAGAATGTAGGAGAAATCTAGGACATTTTGGAGAAAAAAAAAAAAGGCTTCCAGAATAGCATCAGTGGAGTGGCAATGATGTGAGAACGGTATTCCAGGCCAGTGCATCCTTTACTTAGGAACCTGCATTTTGTTTCTCACGTGACTCCTGTTCCTCTATGAGCAGTGGAAACTTTCGGTGCAGATTGTCTGTTAATTAACCAGAAACGCAGCTCAGAAAACCGCTGCCCGAGACGTCCTTTTTACTGTGCGACAAAAGCCTCTTGAGGTTCACAGAAATCTGATATCCGGAGCCATTTCGCCATCATTGCATGAGGGATCTGATTTGATTGGAGCAAAGATAACATGTCTAGGAGATGCACACACTGTGTGGTGGTGGTGGTGGGGGTGGTGGGGGGGGGTACTGTACACCATAACACAGTCCGGATGCCTCGAGGCTGCTAGATGTTTCCGTGGTTGGGACAAACAGCTCGAGTACAGAGAACACACACTCCTCTGCAGACAGATAGTGACTGTGGGCTTCGTGCAGATTACTGCAGGTCCTGCAAGGACAGGGAAGCTGATACGTTATCTGCCAAGTGACTGACGGGCAGCAGCTAATATACAACCAGGGGTACAAAGTAACAGCTTGTCCAGCTTTGATATTAAGGGAGACAAAGCGCGACAGAAAACAGACAATGGATTATCAAGGGAAATGACCCAATGAAAGTAGGTTTTAAACGCACAGGTGATGGTTTTGTTCTTACGCCACCAACTCAGCTCAGTTCCTGTGCAGCCGTGAATGTTTCTGTGATCTAAGGCGTAAAAAAGGAACAGGTGGAACTTCAGAAACAACAGATCCGGGTCTAAAGGGTTTTTGAACTTTGGCACAAAAAAGAGCGAAACAAGCCTGTGTCGTTGTAGTAGTTGTCACCTTAAACGAAATGCAACTTTTGTGTGATTATAGCTTGAGGGATTAATTAAATTCTCCCTCTTTTTTCAGTTTTTTTTTTTTGCTTTGAGCAGATGCTTTGTGCCGGGGCTTGTTTTGTAGCATCACCAGGAAAACAGAATGTGATCTGTACAACAGCAGCTGTCTTCAAACAATGAGACGTTGTCTTTAACTGTCCAAAAAAAGCCATGTGTCTTATTACTGAGGTCTAATGTCTTATTATTAACTAGATGTAGTGCAGAGTGCAGAGTGCATGTGGTTCAGTGGTGTTGTAATTAGAGCTGCAGCAAATATTAAACAGTTAGTATCAGCAGAATAACACCTCTCTCTATATTCATACATCAAGTGCAGTGTAGTAGTAAATACTGAATCATTCATTTATAATAGCTTATCTTTATTATGCAATTCTAAATCCTGCCACGACTTTATTATTCCTAACTGATATTCTTTCTGTTGATAACATCATCATCTTAAAGGCCAAAGCTCATCATTTTTGGTCCCGTTTCAAAACCACAGAGACCAGAAACTCTGCCACACTTTTTTTTTTTTATTACTTTCCATTCTGCTACAGAAATGAGCCGTTGATTGTTGGCCGATTGTTTTGGATCAAAACAAAATTGATTATACAATAATAAAAAAAGAGTTCTCTTCTCTTTCCTCTAAGATTTGTAGGAAATGACTTGTAGAAAACGAGACAAAGCAGGCCAAGGGAAAGGGTGCAACAAAAAAAAAAGTAAATAAATCCCTGAAACAACACCGTAAAGCTGGTGTTTAACAATGAAATATCCGACAGCGGGTTTGTTTCTGCAGCCTCACGTCAAATGCAAAGCTGGAACATTCCCGAGGAAGAGGAACGCCGGCCAGCTGCAGGCGTGTGGGCCGTGGCCTGGGGCCTGTCATAGCCAGGCTTGTTCCATAGGTGGCAATGGAGGAGGCGGCACGGCAGCGAGAGGGGCGCTGCAGGGGGGGGGGGACCCCCGGCTAATCGCTGCGTCTCTGTCAGGCTTCTTGTTCTGAAAACTTATTTATCCAGCCGCTTTCTAGTAGAGGAACTAAAGCAGGCGTCAAACGCCGTCTCACCCCAGGCCACATCAGTTCTGTCACAGGGACGATTATAAAGATCATATAAAAGTTTCTGCTTGTTATTACCGAGGATAATCGCCTCTACATTCCTACTAATAATAATTAGTTGGTGGCACTTTGTTTTTTTTTTAAATAGAATCTAAAAAAAATAGGCTGATGTAGAAATAATGTTATATATTATTAGAAAATGTAGAGTAGAGGCTGATAACTACTATGTTGTTTATTTGTTTTATAGTTTTTTTTCTTTTGAGTTCATCTGCTGAATATTAAACAGGCTCCGGGGAAAGAACAAGAAATCAATGACAGATGTGAAATCCAGCTGCTCATCAAGACACAGGTCACTCACGAGGGAAAAACTGAAAAAGGCAAAAAAGTCTGAGGTGCAATAAAAATCTTTCACTAAAACTAGGTTAGCGACTAAAACAACAGCTAATAATAGTATATATGTCGAAACATGTTCATTATAACCTGATATACCTGAGACATGATGCTGCTTCACTCATCAATGACTGATGTATTTCCACAAAGATCAAGAAGGAAAAATAGAGCTGACGAGGTGTTTGATCGCACAAAGAAGACGTGACCAGCTTGCCTCCCAGTGTTTAGGCATTTATTTGCTTCGATTAGTAATAATAATATCTGATTAATCATGCAAATCCTCGAGGACCGCATAAAGTGAGGTGCTCGGCCAGATTCGGTCCACGAGCCCTGGGTTTGACACATGTGCTCCAGAGTCCAGAGGCGGCGTTCTATCAGGATTTATTTTAGAACGTGAGACCTCAATATCAATCTGTGTGTCCTATAAATACTTGGTTTCACAACCCTCAATCCACAGAGGAATACACACGGCCTGTATTCAGAAGCTGTGCCCTCAAACGAGCAGTCAGGACTTCAGTGAGGTTGTGATGTCACAATCTTACCCCCCCCCCCCCGATGTCGAGATGACTCTCTGTGGATTCTTATATAAAAAGATATTCACATCTTACTCTATATTAGATTGAACCTTTGATAATGATCATGAAAATTAAATTCAATAAACGGAAAAAAAAACGGAGTCAACTCTTCACTCTGTTCACATCTCAACTCCGTATAAAATGTATTTTATAAATAAATAAACATTGTTATGGCTATTCTTTGGTTGAGATCTCGTTAGACTAAAACCCAGGGATTAAGCGTTTCCGGTATTACTTGTTGTGTGTGTGTGTGTGTGTGTGTGTGTGTTGGTGGATTAAAATAGGGTCAGATAGTGCTTTCTCAACACAGTTCTTCTGGATAGTTTCTGTTAGTATAAAGATGTGTTCGGTGTAAATAAAAAAAAAAAGCCACTTTTGTTCCTTTATTTTCAGTTTTAGTAGCAGTCCCTCACACAGATGACCGACAACGCCACTTAAACAAACACACACACACACACGACTCCCCGTCAGAGCCGACCGGGTCGTGATCCGCCTCCAAACGGCGTTCTCGAGCGCGCGAGGTCGAGGCCCGAGCCCGTCTCCAGCTACTGGCCCGTTAACGGTCTTGTATCTGGTGTTGTCACTTAAGCAAAGCCGGCGTAATCCTGTAAGGGCGGATGAGTAGACAGACATGTGATGCCCCACTTGTTTCTTAGGTGGTGGAGGGGGGCTGTGGTGGCGAGGGGGGGGGGCTGGCGAGCCCTGCCGACCAGATGGAGAGGCTTTGTGTGTGTGTGTGGGTGTGGGACTGATTAGACACAACACCATGCTGTGTTTTCACATGTCTTTTTTTTTTGTTTTTAAGTAATTAAACAGTTTGTTTCGTCATCTAAAAGCTGGACAGACGGACGCAGACGTCGACGAGTTCCCGGTTCGTGTCGTGGCTTTTATTTTGACGCTCTGTGTCATCACAGTCAATTAGCACCGACTTCCTGTCCTGTCCCTCAACCCCCCCTCAGCCAGATTAAGTCCATTACACCACACCTATGAGCCGCACACTTCGCCTCCCTTCAAGGACGACACACACGCATTCTCACATGTCAGGATAGGGGTATTGTTGTTGGTTTAAAAACCAAAAACAAAGTGACCCTGAGTGGCTGAGTTGGAGCTTGGAGGCAGCGGCCGCCGCTGCTCGTTTGATGGGTGGAGATGAGCGCCACCAGCAGCACGCGACTGAGCCCCAGCCCCAACTCGCTGCAGGTGAATGAGCCCAGGAGCTATGGCTCCACGCTGTCGCTGGAGGAGAGGTGTGAGCAGTCTTTCTTCCTCTTCTATTACTACAGGATGGAGGACGAGGCCGTGCTGGACCGGGGGGCGTCCTTGGTGAAGCACGTCTGCGACCAGGAGGAGGTGGAAGGTACGTTCATCTCCGCTTTTACTGGGGTTGTTATTACCTCACAAATCCTTCAAATTCGTCCCTTTTCCCGCTTGAGCTGCTCTTTCTCAACTTTTTTTTTTTTTTTCGCCCAGATTCATTGAGAGAAATAATGTCGTTTAGGCTGAATTGGGTGAATTTCACCTGTAACTTTCCCGTAGGCGAAGTGCGACGCATTCTCGTTGAGCGAGTTGACACGAGGAAGATGTAGAACACGGAGCGAGTGATCCTGTGTTTACCTCACTAATCTCATCAAAGACCTACAGGACAACAAACAGGAGGAAAAAACTAACTTCCTGTCTGCTGAAACGCCTTTAAAACATGCGCCTGTTGATCATTTATCATTTATTTGATTAGAACTGCATCACAACTCATGTAATCAGGGAATATAGCTGAATAATATAAATTGCTCATTATATATTCAACTGGAAAAATGTAATGAAGATATTAACAAGCTGAGAATCATCTCATAATAACACAGTCATATAAAAAGTAAAGAGGCCTTTTTTTAAAAACGATTTCCGCACTGTTAAACCAAACCTGTCAATCTCTCGTCACTGATCAGGATGCTTCTTGTTGCCTAGAAACAGGATTAGGTTGGTGACAACATTAACCTCCGCCAAACATCAGACGCTTCCTGGTTCTCCTCCAGCAGGTTGGATCTCAGGACAAACAGGACGGATTCCAGATCTGGTCTTTCTAATAACTCTGCTCAAAAAGCTGAACTAGATAAATGCTGCTCAAGTTCAAGTTCTTCCATGAGCAAAGCGGTGATGCTAACATTACCTTAAATGTTATACTGCAGTATTATTAAGAAATAATGTACAATAACTTTTATTAATTAAATAAATTAATCTTAAACTGACAAATGCACAATAGACAAAACTCATGCAGAAGTGATTAATTCTGTTTATAAAAATGATCTTAATGATACTTAACTTCACAGCAAGTCAAAGTCCTGAATTAAAAATGTTACTTGAGGTAAAAGTACAGAAGTATTATCAGCAAAATGTACTGAAAGTATTAAAAGTAGTAGTTCTCATTATGTGTATAAGACTCTAAATGTTGACCTTGGTACTTCCTGGCTTGTGGGGTGAAACAGTATACCGCAGTATTAGATGTAAAATACTCAAAGTACCTCAAAACTGTACATAAGTTCCACAAGGGGAGAAGTTGAGTGCTGGTCCTTTCTTCTGCTCTTTTATACATTATTAGCTCAGTGTGTATTTGGGGCAGCAGACCCCTCATGCTGTCTGTCAACATTTGATCAGCTGTCACCTCAGCTTGAACCTGCTTCAGCCTCCACTTCCTGTGTGTGAGCAGCCTCTCAGCTGTGTTTATGTGTCCTCTGCTGCTCAAACCTCTTTTTGGAGTCTGGTCTGCTGCTGCTAACACAGCTGCTGCTGTTGATGCTGCTGCTGCTGCTGCTGTTGATGCTGCTGCTGCTGCTGCTAACACAGCTGCTGCTGCTGATGATGCTGCTGCTGCTGCTAACACAGCTGCTGCTGTTGCTGCTGTTGATGCTGCTGCTGCTGCTGCTAGCACAGCTGCTGTTGATGCTGCTGCTGCTGATGCTAGCACAGCGGCTGCTGATGCTGCTGCTGCTAACACAGCTGCTGCTGCTGCTGCTGTTGATGCTGCTGCTGCTAACAGCTGGTGTTGAAGCTGCTGCAGTTACTGTTAATGTTACTATGCACTAAACTGTTAATGCTACCGCTGTTACTGTTAATGCTGTGGCTGCTGCTGCTAACACTGCTGCTGTTGATGCTGCTGCTGCTAACACAGCTGCTGTTGATGCTGCTGCAGTTACCTTAATGTTACTGTGCACTATACTGTTAATGCTACTGCTGTTACTGTTAATGCTGTGGCTGCTGCTGCTAACACTGCTGCTGTTGATGCTGCTGCTAACACAGCTGCTATTGATGCTGCTTCTGCTGTTATTATTATTGGTACTGTACACTATACTATTATGCTGCTGCTGCTAACACAGCTGCTGCTGCTGATGCTGCTGATGCTAGCACAGCTGTTGTTGATGCTGCTGCTGCTAACACAGCTGCTGTTGATGCTGCTGCTGCTGCTAGCACAGCTGCTGTTGATGCTGCTGCTGCTGCTAGCACAGCTGCTGTTGCTGCTGTTGCTGCTGTTAATGCTGCAGTTGTTGATGTTACTGTGCACTATACTGTTAATGCTACTGCTGTTAGTGTTAATGCTGTGGCTGCTGCTGCTAACACTGTTCTGTTATTGTTAATGTTACTATATACTATATACTTTTAATGCTGCTGCTAAGACTGCTGCTGTTAATGTTAATGCTAACAATGCTGCTGCTGTTAATGCTGCTGCTGGTGCTGTTATTGTTAATGCTGATGCTGACAATACTGCTGCTGGTGCTGTTATTGTTAATGCTGATGCTGACAATACTGCTGCTGTTAATGCTGCTGCTGCTGCTAACACTGCCGCTGCTACTGTTAATGTTAATGCTGCTGCTGATGTTAACACTGCTGCTGCTGCTGTTATTGTTAATGCTGCTGCTAACTATACTGCTGCGGTAATGCTGCTGTTATTGTAACGTTACTGTACACTATATACTGTTAATGCTGCTGCTACTGCTGTTTATGCTGCTGCTAACACTGCTGCTGCTAACACTGCTGCTGTTAACACTGCTGCTGCTAACACGGCTGCTGCTAACCATATTGCTGCTGTTAATGCTGCTGCTAACGCTGCTGCTAACACTGCTGCTGTTAACACTGCTGCTGCTAACACGGCTGCTGCTAACCATACTTCTGCTGTTAATGCTGCTGCTGCTGCTAACAGTGTTGCTGCTAACCTGCTGTTGCTCTTAATCTTAATGCTGCTATTATTGTTAATGTTACTGTATACAATATACTGTTAATGCTGTTGATGCTGCTGTTGATGCTTCTGCTGCTAACACTGCTGCTGCTGTTACTGCTGCTGCACACACACACACCGACAGACGGACCTAAAGACAAACTGATGACACAGAACACAAAAAGCATGAGGCGACTTGACATTTCTCACTTTGCCCGAGATAAAAGTTGTGGAAGCGGCTTGAGTTCCCTTTATCACACACAGATACTGTGTATCTGAAGTCTGCGTCAGACAGTGTTACAGCTAAAGATAGACCGGCGAGACGTCACACGAGAGGTCAGAACACATCGTGTGGCGTTATTACAGTAATGATTCCTCCCATGCATCCTAGCGGTTCTGCGTTACACAGAAACGGCCTGTTTGATTGAAGCAGCTGAGTCACAGGTGGACGTTTTAATACATCTTAAGGCTGTGCAGTATTAGCATGCTGCACTGGTGATGAGGTTACTGGGGAAACTGGCATCGGTCGCTGCTTCTCCTCAGAAATCTCGAGAGCAAAACAAACGCCCCCCCCCACCCTCCCCTCTGGATTTATTTCCATTCAGTCCACGCTCATGAGCCGGCTCCAAAAGAACTTCTTCTGCCGGAGCACAAAAGGAGGAGAGGAAGTCGTTTCACAAAGCTGCTCTGGCAGCGTGCAAATCTTCCTTTTTTTATCCAGCCCCCTTGACTCGACTGTTTTTTATATCCCCCCCCCCCCCTTCTCGTCCATCACGATCACCTTCTTTCCTGTCGCCCCCGACCCCACGCTCCGTTTTACGACTCGTCCGTCAGCTCTTTTTAGTCTTTTTTTTCCACTTCCTGTCTGTTGGTTTACTATCCAATGCACACACACAAAAGCATGAAAGGAATTCACTTACATGTTCACACTGTGTTTGGTATTAGCGTTTTGCATATTTGCCACACACACACACACACACACACACACATATATATATATATATATATATATATATATATATATATATATATGCTAATTATAAACTTCAGCTTGTGAATCTTTCATATCATAAAATTAAAAGTTTTATGAATGAAATCCTCACTACACAGATCCCCACAGTTCTCAATTTAATACAATTACTTCTCGCCCTCTGATTGGCTGATGGCTGTGAAGGAGGGATGGGCGGGTGACCCGCCCATCCCTCCTTCACAGCCATCAGCCAATCAGAGCGCCGGCTCGTTAATATTAATGAGACAAGGCACAAAACAACCTGTTCTTTTCCTGAGCTTGGAAGCATTCCAGCACTTTAACATCTTCCACACCTCGATGTGTTGTTTTTCCCCATTTTTTTTGTTTTTTTTTGGCACGGGACGCCGGCAGCGCCTTTTTTCGCGATTGATCTCGTGTTGTCATGTTATCACATAAACATCCCCGGACAGGTTCCCGCTTTTGTTGAAACCAAAAGCCCGGCAGCATGGCGGGGGCCATGCTGGTTCTGTCTCCCGCCGCCTCGTCTTGCGCCGTCCTGTTTTTTTTTTTTTTTTGGGAAAGGGCTTTTCCTCCTTTGTTTTGGCTGGTCTGGCTCTTTTCTTTCCCCTCTGTTCCGCTTCCCTGATTGTTTTAATCGTCCTATTTGCGTCAGGTGACCAACCGGGCTCACTCGGAACCTCAGTTTGTCTCCGGCATGCTGAGCCGTCGGTGTCAGCGAATTTAAATGACCCTCTTAAAAACACGGGGCATTGTGGTACGGGCGAATAATGGACGCCGTTGTGCTCCGAGAGAGATCATTGTTCGCCGCTTCCACGGGGGGTTCGGCCACTTCCTGTTTGGGTCATGTGCCGTGCTTGGCTCAGCGTGGCCCTGATGACGATGACGTTTGAAAAACCGATCGCACAGGGCCTTTTGTTTCAAGAAGGACTTTTGATGTTTTTTTCTTTTTCCCCGAACGGCTATTTTTTTTTTTTATAGTCTTGGCGGCCATGCTTGTAGGTTTGATGTCAGCTTTCTTTGGTAGAAGAGGACAAGGTCATTTAGAAGAGATAATTATGCAGGTATGAGGGAGGGCGATGCAGGTTAAATAAGCGCACTCCCACAGGTAGCGGACTGATGTCACATTAAAAAACCTCCGCATTACCATATTTGTATAAAAACAGCAGCGTCATCACATTCTGCTCAGAAGCATCGCATGAAAACTACAACCTCACGCAGCTCTACTGTTTCCTCAGAAAGGATCCGTATCATTCGCCTCTCTCCTGCCGAATGCGTTTGTGTTTATGGAAGATGAACTTTAGCAACTACTGACCACGAGAAACGAGCAGAACTTGAAGCACAGACCAGACGACGTTCGTCTCGTCGTGATTCTACTTCCTCGACTTCAGTCTCTGGACAGTTAGCAACCTCACACCTGCAGGAGCGCCCAAACAAGCTATGAATGATCGATGTAGTGCTTTCAAGTTCTCTTCATGTTTCACATTTAGAGACAAGGAAAGTAGAAGCAGATGGGTATGGGGTGTGTATTCAGTCAAAAGTACTGAATTTTGTGACTTATAATTGGTGTTGATATTAGTTTTAACATCTTGTATTAGTTGTGTGTGCTTTCTGAACATTGTTTCATAGATGCGTTTACACCTATCACCCTATTTCACTTTCACTTTTACCAATGAGACTTATTCAGGTTCCACTTAATGCAGCAAAGCCTTTATCCTGCTTCTGTTTCTCCTGCACAGAAACTTATTTACTATCACCGGTAACATCAATGTTTCACTGTTTAATCGTCACGTGAATGAACAAATACAATGTTCAAAAAAACATGCATGCTTTAAAGGAGCTACGAATCTCCAGAAACTGAATTAAATTCAAAAGGTGCCTTTTCAAGGATCTGCATTGGATAATTGATGGCTTTTCCTGCTGACAACAGCTGACATTACTGAATCTAAACCGTCAGACATGTAAAACCGACGTCCTGTTGGTCTTGCGCCGACATGCACATGCAGCGCCGTCGCTGTGTAAGCAGCTGATGGCGTCTTCGCTGCAGCGTGAGATTTCTTTTTTCTGCTCAAATATTGGTTTTGACAGTGTACCGCGACCTCCACAACCCGGCTCCGCCACGCCACATCGTGGATCCGTGGTCGGCCACGTGAGAGCCTTCCCCCGTTTAATTCAAGTCAACATGAACTCTACTCTGTTGGGATTCGGCCGCTCTCCTCCTGATTTTCCCCAAAAGGTTAACGCGTCTAATTTCGGGGCCTTTGTCGTTTCTCGGCAGCCTGGCAGTGATAAATCGGGATGTTTAGTGACGCGTGTCGCCGTCTTCTGTGTTCGCAGGTCATCACACCGTTTACATCGGGGTCCGGGTGCCCAAGAGCTACCGGCGTCGGAGGCGCCACCGCCGGAGAACCAGCCACAAGGACAGGAAGGAGCGGCTGACGGAGAACGCGTCTGACAAGTCGGACACGGAGAACGCCGACGAGGCCGGCAACAGCATCCTCAAACCCCTCAGTAAGTTCTGACGGACTGGGCGCCACGGCGGATCAGCGCTCACGTCCGTCTCCTGTTTAACAAAAAAAACAAAAAACTCCATGTGACCCCTACAGAAGTTGCTGAGTCCACTTAGAGGCCGGAAATAGCCGCACACGTCCCGCGGCGTGACAAGTCCGTGTGACAGAGCAGGAGTGGGTTTTTCTGTTTAAGTAACGGCTGCTGATCCGGGTCCCTGGAGAACAGTGTGTGAGTGTGCCTTTGTCCCTAAGTGAATCCATGTTAGTGTGTGAGTGAGTGAGTGCATGCTTTCCTTGGTCGGAGTGTAAAGTGCGATGCGGCCCCCCGCGGGGCGAAGCTGCGACCTGAGGACGCCACGATTAAATAGGCCCGGCCGGTACGAGGGAAGCATGAGAAGGAAGGGGAGCAGGCAGAGGTCGCGCTGGGGGTGACCGAGCAGAGACGAGAGGGGAAGTGTGAACAGGCTCTTAGAGAGGTCAGCGTAGCCCTGCTCAACTTTTAAAGGTGTGAAGAACAAAGTCCTGTTTGCACCAAGCTGACACCATCCAGCGCTTTTTTATAAATGTAAAATTAACCCTTGAATGAGTTCATGGATGTATGGCTGGGATCTCTAAGCATTTATGTTATATTACCAAGGGTTAAAGTCGCATTTGGAAGTTTGAGCTTCCCAGTGCAGAATGATATACAAACATGGACAAAATTGTTGGTACCCCTCAGTTAAAGAAGGAAAAACCCACAATTCTCACTGAAATCACTTGAAACTTACAAAAGTAACAATAAATAAAAATGTATTGAAAATTAAAAAATGAAAATCAGCCATTACTTTTTAATTGTTGATAAACATATTAATTTAAAAAAACAAACTAATGAAACAGGCCTGGACAAAAATGATGGTACCTCTATAAAAGATTGAAAACTATTTGACCAGAGTGACATGATGAACTCAGGTGTGTCCTTTAATTCACATCACAGGTGTTTCAAAGTCAAAGGGTTTTTCCCTGAGGGGTAACAACAATTTCATCCATGTGTGTAGTTACAGTCTGATATGAGGAAGCTGAAACTGAAAATCCAATTTTAAGAGCGATGTGTGAAGTGCAACACGAGAGCTTGAAGGCTCCAGTGCATCAGTGCACACACTGGATCGTTTCAGTGAAATTTTAAATTAAAAATATGCCTTTTCGAGGATCTGCATACGATAATTAAAGGCTTTTATATTTTAAAATGATATAGTTTTGTCTTAAAAAACTATTAAAATCAAACAATCTGAGAAATGAAGATTAATCTTTGTGACGAGCTGGGATGTGGAGCCGTGAGCGGGTGTTGCACGCCACAAAAAAAACACAGATTTATGCTCTGATCATCAGATTTTAACACCTTTCACATGTGAATTGAACACGCATCATGGGGGGGGGGGATCAGAGGATAACAGGTAATACCGATTACACAAGCCGCCCCTGTGTCACGATTTGTTTTTTGTAAGCACGGCTCACAAACAACGTACTTGCTGTCGTCAAATCCAACAACGAGGCAGGCCGCTGTCACTTCTAGAGAATTATGTAATCCCATACACGGAGACAAAATACAACACAGCCAGATTTTACAATGCGCACATGTCTCTCGATGTGGGCGGATTTTCTTTGGGACATAAATCCAATGAGAGAAAAAGATTACGGCCGCCCATCTGGTCGCAGCTACTGACGCTGGGGCTGCTGCTTATTTTGCAAAAAATCAGAGGAGCTGAAACTGGTAGAGAACTAATGGTTCGCAGTGAAACCCCCAAAGTGTCTGAAAGAGTGATTGTTGGTGATTTATACATCATGTCTGCTGTTTTGAATAGAAAGCAGAGCAGCATCTTCTTCTTTTTCCAACGAATCATACGATTAATCCATGCAATATGATGTTCCTTCATTTCTATATTTACTGTAATTTTGTGAAGCAGCATTTTTTATTTTAACTTTGGAGGGTTTAGAGCCATAAAACACCAATAAGCAGTGTCGGGTGGTACCATGTTGAATATGGAGCATTAGTCCGTTACTTAACGTATGTTTATGGATTCTGGTGAATTACCCATAAATGTTTAGTGTCCGGCTGCAGGATGTTTCTACATCCAGTTTATATTCACACTCTGAGACATGTTAGTTTATATGATTCTCTCTATAGTAGTAAATGTAGAATGCTGGCCTTCATCAGGGTGATGTAGGTCAGTCTTTCTGTTCCTGCTGCAGCGTTACACTGTCTCTGCTTGTTTCACACGTTGGGAGGCGGTGGATACTGAAGTGTAAAGTCTGACCTCTCCGTTTATAGCAGGTCGTTCATTAAACATCCGCTGATAAGGGATGTTTGAATCCCTGAGATAAGATTAACCAACAACCGTCGGCTGTATTAGCTCCATTGCTCCTCTAATCACGACACACACAACAAACCAGAAGATAAAGATCGATGCAATGTGAGGGTTCAGTATGTGCTGTTTTAGATCACCCTCGGTAATAATAAACAATCTGATTACTATTACTGTAATTTCCGGACTATTGAGTGCACCTGAATTTTAGATGCACCAATTCAATTTTAGAAGAATTAGAAGAATTTACGTATAAAGGCTGCAGGAGTCCACATTCCAACATATGACTGTACGTGATGGTTATAGCTCCCAGTGTGTCGTCCCTGCAGCGATTTAACAAAAAAACAACAGTTACGGCACTCGACGAGGCAGTAAAACTTTTATGTGTCCTGTGTTTCAAGGGGAGAGAGAGAGAGAGAACAGGCACGTTACTGTAAATCAAGCGGATCCCCAAACAATCCCCGTGCCAAGGCCTCTACCCCCCGCGTTAATGTGGCGTTTATTTGTTTTTAATCACTTAACAGATCAGGCGTTTGTTTGACACCGAGTGGCAATAAGGGACGGGCGATTAATTCCTTCCTGACAAAAAACTCAGCTCAGCAGAACTGGAAAAGTGTGGTAGTTTACTTAAATTCTTAAATCAAACAAGTATGACTATCATAACTTACCACAGAAGGTGGATGCCTATATATATATATATATATATATATATATATATATATATATATATATATATATATATATATATATATATATATATATATATATATTAATATGGGTTAGAATCCTGCAGAGCATCGTAGATCTCTGAACGCTCAATGTCGACGACGCAGGAGAGTAAACCCGCCTTAAGACCCACGAAAATATGCCAAAGGTGAAAGATAAGTGTCCTTCGTTCCTAGAAACACCTGGTTGCTCCGCCACAGGAGTTGACAGCAAAGCGGGCGACGCTCCGCTCATGGAAAATGCGACCGTGTTGGCAGGAGAGCGTCGGCGCTGACGTGTTGTTGTCAGTCAACAGCGGGCGGCTGCATGCGGGTGCATGCGGGTAAAATAGTGAAAAACGCTGTTGATGTTTTGTCGAACTCTGTCATGGAATTGCGTCGTTAATGAAGTGCACAGCGGAACAGCGGCGCGACACAAACAGTGTGACGGGTCGACCGAAACCTGCTGGAAATAAACATCTGTACATTCGACCATTAACCCTTTAGTCCAATCCTAAGTTATTTATAGTTATTTCCTGGTTCATAGGTCACAGCCGAGCAGGATATAAGTGTCAGGCTTGTTTTTTAAAAGATAAAAATAGAGAGAAAGCGCCGCGGCACATGCAGAAAATCCTGAGTGAAGCGGCCTTTTTTCTGTCTTCTGCAACACTAGAAAAATATAAACAACTTCTCAGCCCCTTTAAAAGAAAAAACACGTCTCATACGGAGGGGGAGAGGGTCTGACCCCCCACAGAGCGCTGTCTGTCTGATATGTGTCAGAGTAAAAGCTCATTTTATCCTAAATATCAAGTGTGTGACCTACACACTGGATCAGTAGTTGATCAATATTATACAACATGTCATGTGTTCAGGTGTTGCAAAAAAAAATCTTGTACGTACAATACATTCCAAAATCTTGTATTATTTTAACATGAATTTTAATCTAAATGAGGGAGGTTAGATCGCTGCCTCTCCTTATTCCCTCTGTGACGTGTCAGTATCATGGTTGTCCTAAAGTGACTTTTTTATCTAACTTTAAGCCACATTTTTACAAAACTTTATGCTTATACGTCAAACACGGCTCTGCTGGCTATTCCAACTTTTATACAACATGTCTGTACCTAGACGCTAGGTTTTCAGTTCACCTATTCCAACAATGTCACCGTAAACCCATCATCACCATTTTACATCTCAGTTTAAGCCATGGCCTACATGATGATATGAATGAAGCACAATGGACCAAACAACGATTTTAACATACAGGAAAAAAATGTCTAAAAAGCAGCGTATCAGAAAAACTGTCTTTTTCTATGAGAACCTGTCATGACTGATGTTTTCTATCGTCAGTATTGTTATATTTATGAATGAATTCCACCTTATTTGAAAAAAAAACTGCATCCGAGTCGAATATTTGCAACTTTTTCATTCCTTGGATTGCAGCTGTTTCCTCATTCTTTAGTGTTGTTTTATACCCCCTATGATACTAGCTGAGCACAGGAAGTCTGGATTTTAAGTTATCGGGGAAACAAACTGAGCAGATGTTAGCGTCAGCTACAACATGTTTCTACAACTCATCCTTGGATGTTCAGACATCCGTCAGACACGCTCCATACCTAATGTCCAACTGGTTTTCCTCTGTATTACTTCCTGTGGGAAACACGCCCCCCCCTCCCCTCCCAGGGGAAGGCGGGGGTCTGCTGTGTTGACTGAAATCCTCTTGTTTGGTCAGATGGACGCTGCAGGAGTTGTGTGCATCCTGCTGCATGTGTGCATTTGACAGCTGCTCTCATAGTGGATTACAAAGATTGGAAACTTGGTCCTTGGACGAATTCCCACTAAAGTTGTGGAGAGATAGAGAGAAAGCCACGGTGCTGCTGGGATATATACTCAGTTTATTGTGTGAATACCTGTTTTTCTCTGCTCTGATCCTCTCAGAAATGAAAACACAATCCTTAGATGTATGAAGACTTTCCCAGTGATTAGATGAATGTAAAGGTCAAGGTGGTAACGTGGTCTCATCCTGCGCAGGTTTCCAATCTGTGTTTGCATCTATCACCATGAAAGCATTCATGCATGAGAGCAATGAGGAAACAGCCTTAAACTGTAGAGGTATTTCACGTGTTGCAAACTGCCGTATATACGTTAGGTTTGCTAAGACCTTTCTCTTGGATCTACGGTGTGTACGTAGGTGAGGGCATTGGGAGAATGTCCTGATGTTCCTCAGCGTTGTAGGAAAAGAATAATTATATCAGTGGGAAAGGTCCCTGGCTATTGATTAGATAAACCATTTAAACCCCTAAAAAAACATCGCTTTTGTTCGACTTTGTCTCTCTGGTCGTTTCCTACGAGTTAATCTTTTCTTCAGATCAATCTCCAAACCCCTCATCATCATCATCATCATCATCATGTCCACAGCCCGACGTCATCCGCCTGTTCTGGTGTGTGATTGTGTTTCTGCTTTTCTTTTCTGCTACAAGACGTCCAACACCAAGCAACAAGCAAAACATCCCTGCAGGAAGATTTAATGCTGCAAGGTAACGGTGATATTTCAGCCTATGATAGTGATCACAGAGAGTTAGTGCTGCTTTAGCAGACTCCCTGCTCCTATAGTTGCTTGTAGAATGGTTTTTATATCGCTCAACACTTTCTCTGATTAGTTTGGTAATTCTAGTGAGTGATTTTTCTCTCCTGATTCTGCTTCAGACAAACAAACCTTACGACCTGGTACCAACAACTTGGTGCAATGCTAATTTGCAGGAATCAGGAATGAAAATCTAAGTGTGTTCTGTTTGGATTCAGTTCTTGGGGCAGTCAAACCTTTTCACATAGTAATTCAAGAACCAAAGGCAAAAATGTAAAGATCCAAAACACTGTAAGTTTTAAATGTTGTCCTGTGGCTAATGTGTGACTATATATTATCATTTAATTGACTAATCTGCTTCATACCTCACACATAGGTTTAGGTTTATATGTTATTTTAGGCAGAGATATATAGTTATCTACATACATATAGATTATAACTAACTTGTAATTGCCAATTCTTGATCATCCTGAGGTTAAATCCAATCTGACAGTACAGTTTAATTATAGTCAGTTAACACATTGAAAGCGTCATTTAAGCAAATATCTGGGAACTTGTTTCATTATCTTCTAATTACCTAATTACAGTGATTGGTGATCATGAAAATTTACAACAACCAATTACCAACAACTTGGTGAAGTTTTCCTCTTGAAATCCCAGCTGCAAACATCTGGAGCTGCAGACGTCAGCGCCCCGTTCTCAGAGAGGATCTTTTAGCAACCACGATCGCTTGTGGAAACGCAATGACGCCAAAGTATTGTGGAAATGATCCGCTTTCATAATATAGAAATATAATGAACTTCCACAGAGGTACAGTGTGGAGTTTGTGGCAGCGTAATGCTGAGGTTGCAGATTACTGAGCTGTAAGCATGTAGGAACAACCTACACTGGCCACAGAAAATGCAAAATATAAAATATAAATGTTCTATTGTTTGATTTGTCCGTTCTGGGCTACTGTAGAGTGATGGCAGCCTCCATCCAGGGGCCCAACACCCCCTCATGCACATTACAGCTCAATCTAATGCAATGCAAACACAGCCTTTCTTCTTTTTCCACTTGTGAATATTACCTTGCAGGTAGAGGTGGAAAGATGCATCACATTGCAATATAATAGGAAAAAGTCACATGGTCAATGATGCATGGAAAGGATGAATGAAGCTAAACACGACCCTGAACAAGTGTGTTTAGCGCCTCCTCTACACCTGGAGACACCACATTTCATCTGGCTTCTTTAAAACCCTCATCAGCTATTACAACACGACAGCAGCACTAGATGAGTCTGGGCCTGGGCTCAGACCCCCCAACCACCCCCCTCCCCAGGGTGTCACTCTGCATTCAGGCCTGTCCCCGCGCGCTGGCTGGCTGCTCGCCGCCCTGCATACTGAACGTCACACCAGCGGCATGAAAAAAAAGAAAAACGTTTCCTGCAGGCTCCTCTCAGCCGCTCCTGCTGTGAATGAGGCTGCATGCAGCCGCGTTAGCGTCGCATGTACAGTCAGAAACAACGAGCTGCCTATCAGATCACATGTAGCCCTGTGCTGTGTCCAGGGTTTCTCTCTCTTTTTTTTTTTTCCAAAAAGGTCAGAGGAGATGGAAGTTATTTGTGTAGGATGCATGTCAAGAGTGGGACTAAACAGGCCTTTAGAAGCAGTCACACTAAGCTTTCTGCCGGGCAGCGGGCATTCTTCCTCCATCCCCTATCCCATGAGCCTCTGCTGCCGGGACAAAGTCCTCTTTGTGCGCCCGAGCCTCTTGGCCAGAGCACACAGAGCTTTGAAATTGCATTTGAACGATGGGATTTTCATTTCTATCCCTCCTTTTCGTGCTAGCTCTCACACCTCTTTGCTTTCACTCTGCCCTGAGCCTCACCCCCCCCACCCCGACCCCCCCTCAACCCCCCCGACCCCACTTCACCCCCACCTTTCTCTAAGCAACTGCTTGGGCTGGACAGTATTGCACTGACAGCAACACTGTGGTTTTTCCTGGACAGCATCAGTTTCTCATGGAGAAATGGAAAATCTGTCTTGGGTACGTCTAATGCTGAATGCCAACGGTGTAAGGAGAGGAAGATAATTTATTCTGTAGGAAAATCACACACAGTTTAAATGCCCGGCGACATAAATGTTAGCATGTCGCCCTTTCTTTGCCTCCTGCTCGTAATTAGTCAAACTTAAAATACAAGTCGGGATACAGAAAGGGTAGAAATGACTCTTATGATGCCAAATGCTAAACGGATCCGTTTCTATCACCTGTGTCTTCACCAGGAGAGAAAATCATTTTTGACAACAGCTAAACAATAGAGCGACAACAGTTATTAGTTCATTAATAACAGGCAATCACTTCTTAAGTGGGAAAAAGATTTTTAAGTCCAAATACTAAAATGATCTAGATCCAGCCTTTCAAATGTATGTATTGTGTATGTCTATTATTTTGGGACAAAATAAAAGATATTAGGTTGCATCTTGGGGTTTGGGCAATCAACATTTTTCACTATTTCCTGATAAAACTTATCAATTAAGTTGATTTGAATTGCTAATGAAAAGACTCATCAGTTTGTTAACACATGTCCCGTCCATCATATTTTTAGATACAGACTGATGGATATTTAAAGGACAGTAGCTGCCGTCTGAACCTCCTGCCTCGCCTCCGACCTTGCGCCGCTTGCTATTGTTTCCATGTAATTTGGCCAATGAAGGTTTTTACGGCTGTTTACTGTAATCAGTGCAAATCGCAGTGGATGAGAGCGTCAGCTGAATGTGTGAAACGCACATGTAAATTACTCCATGAAAGATGTTATTAAACAGGTTGCGGTGACTTAAGCTAGTTGCAGCTTGTGGGCATGTGTGTGTGTGTGTGTGTGCTGGCAGACAGTTTATCCCCCCCCCCCACCCCCCACCTAGTAATCTTACAGCTGCTCGTCTGGCTCGGACCTGCTGTTGTTGATATTGTGCCACAGAATCCACAATAAGGGGAAAAGTCGAGCCTTCAGCTCATTAACTGCTGGGTGATTTACTGCTGACCGACAGCGTGGGCCGTACCAGGCCCCGCCCTCTCACCTTTATGGGGGGGGGGGGGGTCACTCTGCCCCAGATAACACAGTTGAACCATAGGAATGACATGATTCAGAGTAAAGTTAAACATTGGATAAACACTGAGCTACTGGGGAATAAAAATAGTCAAAATTAATTATATTCAAGAAGTGTAATACACCTTCGACATTCTCGTGGTACAGCATTAACCAACTGTGCAAAATCCTCTGCACTGGTCCCTCTCATCCACATGAGCATGTTAGCACTTGTGAGGTCCCCCCCGAAGACAAGTCCTAAATCACAGTTAGACCTTTGACAAAAGAGCAAACAGAGAAATTCTCACTTGCTCCCCATTCCACCGCCTCAACCACTCAAAACTTAAACTGTCACCATAGCATAGAAATATACACACACACATAGACTAACAGTGTGAGAAGCTGATGTAAAGATATCATTCTGGATCTGTAAAAAGGAGGTAAAGAAAGTGATGTCTGATCCATTTTTCCAGCATCCTCATTTCATTTTTAAGTGAGTTTCTCTCCGCTGTCACAGCGTTTAAAGTTTTCAGCTTCCCATCGTTTTTCTCCGCCTGTTTTCCCTCATGGCGAACCGAGTCCATATCCCTCCTCTAAGGGGTCATCTTGGATTAAAGTCTACACTCTAAAGACTAAAGTAACCTCCATCATGGCTCAGGAGGCAGAGGGATTGTCCACTAATCAGAAGATCAGCGGTTTAATTCCTGGCTCCTCCGCTCGCGTTGGAGAGTCCTTGGACGAGATCCTGAACCCCATATTGCTCCTGATGAGCTGGAGGCTTAAATCATCATGTTTGTGAATGTTGACATGTGGTATCAAGCCAGTTGAGTGGGCAGAAGACTAGAAAAACACCATGCGAATGCAGTCCATTTACTATTTGTCAGAGCATCCTGTCAAACACTAGCAAGTCCAGATGGAGAGCATAATCAAAGTTACATTACGCGTTTAAGTTCACCTAAAAAAAAAGTTTATTAGAGGCATTATTAAGTATTAATCATCTTTTATCCTATTTCCAAAAAGTTGATCAGAGAATCGTGAAAGTTCTCAAGAAATGATGTAATTCAATGTTAAGCTCAGCTTCTTGAATCCCGTAAATACAAACTAAAAATAACGAGTCATGTTTCATTTCCTCCAAAGTCTTGATCTGTCAGAAATATCAGGTTGTGAGCCTGAGACTCCGGTGGCATGCCCGTCTGGGGTTAATTACTCCGACCTGGCCCACAAAAGCTGGTGTCCAACACATTACGCAACACCTTTGCTGACACAGAAAGTCCCTGTGACAGTGACATTAGCCTCAGTGGACCTTTGACGAGGCCAACGTCTTGACATGTTCCAGCGAGAAAGCACAGGTGTTTCAGAAAAATCTGATTTCACATTGATCTCCATCACAAAGCGCACGCGCACAGGGAGGAGGAATTTACAAACTTCACACAATAGCAGCCAGATGATCCAACTAGTGTCGCCTCCTTTCACTCGGTTGCTGTTTCTCTGTGAACATGCAGCAGCTCTAATGATGCACCGTGCACCGCTCTTGTGTCATTTGCCCGACGACAATAAACTGTGCAGTTTTCCACGTGCACGGGCCCGCTCTCATGAGGGGAGCACTAATTATTCGTGGGCTGTTATTCAGGGACCCAATAGAAAACCCCCACTTGTTAGAAGAGTGGTTCGACGGTGGCGTCCGCTCGCAACAACGTCTGAACGGCGATGAAACGTATTTATATGTCAATCCTGTTCAGTTTCTGTTTGCTTTTTTTTTTTTTTTGTCTTTGTTGATGTTTGGCTCTCTTAATATTCAAATGAGAAGACAAGGGGAAGGAAAGCCAAGCCTCTGCTGAAGAATAGGCCAGTTTGTGAACCATTTCCTAATTGTCAATGAGGGGCACCGGGGCAGCCTGCCAAGGCTGGAGGGCCAATGGTGGAGGCTTGTTTGAACTGTGAAAGGGGGGCGACGAGAGGCTCGCTGATGGGACACTGTCACCGGGGGGACCCCCTAAACCCCCGTCGGCCCCCCTCCTACCTGGTGCTGCAGCGGGCAGCAGAGAGCGGCCGTCACTTCCACCCGAGTAGAAGGACTTGCCGCACCGGGACTCCCGCACTGGTGAGCTTGCGTTGCTTACCGTTCGCTATCTGAGGAGCCTGGGTCAGCTGGTTTAGAGGAGGGGGGTCACTGAGCTTTTTAAAGATGTCCAACAACAACAATAACCACGAGGAGAAGGAGGAGAAGGAAGAGGACACGCAGGAGGTCATAGTGAAAATCCCGCCGCCTCCACCTCCCCCCGAGGTCAACGAGAAGGGTCCGGCTGAGGAGGGGAAACCCGTGCCCAACGGGCAGCATTGCCAGCCTATGAACCGCAGTATCTTTCCTCTCTCCACAGTCTCGCCCGCGGCCGAGAGGATCCGTTTCATTCTCGGGGAGGAGGATGACGGCCCGGCGCCCCCGCAGCTCTTCACGGAGCTGGACGAGCTGCTGTCGGTGGACGGACAGGAGATGGAGTGGAAGGAGACGGCCAGGTAAAGACCTCAGGATCAGTCTTTAGGCTCCTTCATCTACACCTTTTGTTGTTTTCTTCAGCTCTAGTATTAGACATAGAGGCCTTCTACATAGAGTGGATGCACTTAATTGTGAAAAGTGAGATTTCTCCATGCAAACCCAGTCATGCAGCTGCAGTTATACTACACTTAATGCATTCAATTTACACTTAAAAAAACGAACCAGGTGTTTGTCAGATTGAAATTAGCTTTAGTACCACCAGCAAGTCTGCATTTGGAGCAGTGCCGTGCACGAAGCGAGCTCACAGGGTTTCACAGGTTTCTCCTGTGTGTGACCCTCCAGTGGGACGGATGGGACGGGATGGGATGATTGTTTATACATCATTAGTGTCGGATGAGTGAAGCTCTCTCAGGGGGAAACTGGATCCCTGGGCTGCTGTTTGAAGCTCCAAATATCCCAACCTCTGACCAATTGTACTGCAGATAGACGCTGCACTGTGGCTCACTGTTGGTTGGATGATTTATAGAAGGAGCCGACGGCTGTCACAGTCTCCCAGTATACATGCTCTCACTTTAACTGGAGGGAGCTTTAAAGGCTTTAAAGGCTTGACTCTGTTTTCAGTTGAGCTGAAAATATCTTTAACCTCCTTAGCATTTAAATTTATATCGATAGTTCAGGTTCTTGCTGAGATTATCACAGATTGACTTTAATCTGACTTCAATTTGACCCGTATGATTGTCAAATTTAAAAACTTGCATGTGAAGTCTGCAGAACCGACCGATGCATTGAGACCTGCAACTTAATCTTCTGTCAGTCAACATGCAAATGAGATGAGAGTTCATCATGGGGACTGACGCTGTGAATTTGGGCCTTAGCTTTCCTACCACGTCATCTCAACCACCTTTAATCGTGTGGAATGGACTAACGTTTTATTTACCGGGATGGTTTACCAGCAAAATCAGATCAGAAGTCGGTGGAACAAAAAATATAAGAGAAAAGGCTTTAATAGCCAAGGTCGAATCTCTTATTTTCCCACCAAGAAAAAAAATAATTGCAGTCAGACAGGTTTAACAACACTATGTCAAAACCTAAGTAGTGCAGTAAAACAGTAGAAGTACCAGAGGATCAGGAGGGTCAAAAAGGTTAAATGATTCCTACGTATATATGCATGTACCGGTACATAAAACTGAAGTAAAAATGTAATAGTTACATACTGTGTTGCGAGAAAAAAAAGTTAAAACAAATCAATCACAAACACTTCCTGTCAAACGTGTCATTCTGCAAATAACTGCAGAGCCTAAGACCCAGTGCAATGTCCCCCCAAGAGCACTCTGGGGACTCAAAACTGAATAAAAGATCTCACCAGCGCAGCGGAGTGCTGGCTGTCGGCCAACAGCGATTTTGGCAGCCAAACTGACCGAATAAAACCCTGGTTTAGAAACAACTGCTCAATACCGGTTCAGTTCTCACCCCTCGGACTGTGGGGAGAGTGAAGGAGGACGGGGGGGGGGTTAAAAAAAAGAAAGTACGAGATGAAAAAAATGGAAATGACGACGCTGCTTGAATCAGAACCGAATCATGAGTTAAATATTAACTGACCAACCATCTGAAAGAAGGCGAATGCGTCACTTTGTCACCGGTCACATGCCTTCCAGGTGTAAGACAAAAAGATTTGTGAAGCAACACACAACAAAAATGAAAACTAGAAACACCCTGCAGATATTTACTTGCCAAGTAATGCCCGCACACACAAACACACACACACACACACACACACACACACACATACGAATACACACATTCACACAAGCAGCACATAGCTCGTCCCTTTTTGTCTCTGCTGTTGCCAGGTCAAAGGTGACACTAAACACTAATATCACAACCAAACCACAGCCTAATGAGCCTGCTTTGGTAAACACGTTTGGTGAAGGAAGTTTGTGCCAGTTTGTGGGATTAATGCATATTTTAACCAGCGGGTTGTGGGTTGGCCACAGGACAGCAGGAGCCTCTGTGTGTGTGTGTGCATGTGTGTGTGTGTGTGTGTGTGTGTGTGTGTTGGGGGGGGGGGTCTTGCTTTATTGAAGCATGGTGCCAAACACAACAACCTTTTATGCTATTAAGACAAGTTGGCCAGTGATTAAAAAAAACACATCACCTGCAAAAAAACTAACGCCGCTAATTTTAGTTTCATTGTTCACTTCTACAAGAATCACCACACACTGTCATTAATCATAGATCGTAGACGTATCTCTAGATGCATTTTGCTTCTTATGATTTAGAAATGCACATCAAAATCTGTTTATTATATCTGCAGATTGGTTTCTTAGCTTGTTAATATGTTGCTGGTCCTGTAGGGTTTCCTCACAGGTCAATGTGTAGGTTTTAGCCGAGTTCATGGTTTAGGAAATATTAACATGAAACAGATTAAATGTTCACATGTTCTGCTCTTTCATCTCCCTTTTCTTCCCACGTGTCCAGGTGGATCAAGTTCGAGGAGAAGGTGGAGAAGGGCGGCGAGCGCTGGAGCAAACCACACGTGGCCACGCTGTCCTTACACAGCCTGTTTGAGCTGAGGACGTGCATAGAGAAAGGCACCATCATGCTGGACATGGAGGCTTCCACGCTGCCTCAGGTTGTCGGTGAGTCTGCCGATAATTCCAGAACTAATAACATGGTGTTGTCCATCCATAGTACCACGGCAGGTTATGGTATAATACAAAACACACACACAATTGTTTCAATTGGTGACACATTAATCAATTAAGTTGACTCAAATTGAATTATTAAGATGGAATTTCAACTTATTAAATTCATTTCAATGAACCTAATAAGTTGAAGTTACTCCAACTTTTTAATTCATTATTTGAAAGAAACTAAATTACGTTGGTTCAACTATTTTCTTTTTTCATGCTTTTTATCAAACCACACTGACACCTCGCATGTGTGTAACCAAACAAAACAACAATACAACGCAAACAGGGCTCAATCTAGTGCTACAAACTACTGAGAGTCATACAGTGCTGCATTATATGTACTGAATCTTATCATAGTATTATTGTGTTATGGCACTACTTTACTTGTTTAGCAATTCTTTAGTTTGGAGGTAATATAGGAATCATTTTTGCAGTTTTATTATAAAAATATAACTGAGTGTGTACATCATGTTAGAATCTGTTCTAAAAAAATGGCACAAAAGCAGGACAATTGATAGTTGAAGGTTTTATATAGAGCATTTATCACGGTTTGACTGTAGTTTCTCCATTAGACGTCACTCTGCTCGTACAGTAGCTCCTGTACCTTCATCTGTGAATCAAGAACCCACCTGCCAGTTACATTCCTGCCTGCTCGGGGATGTACAGTACATCAGCGTGTGCAGGTTTCTGCACCGATGCACATCCCCGACGCACACGGGACTCCGGTGGTACTGTGCTGCACATTAGGCTCGAACGCGGGTCCGCGGAGCGCCGTGCAAAACTTTCTAATTTGAGGGCTGCCAAGCCTCCTCTGTCGATGTGAGATGATTGTCTCCCGTGCCCTCTTATCTCATGCCGCCACCCCAACGCTTCGCGTCTGCATGAGGGAGCAGGAGGGAAAAGCTACCACTAGGAGTGATTAATGTGAAGTAATTGAGTGTGCTGCGCGGGCCGAGCCGGGCCGGGCCTCTTGCTTTGAGGCCAGCCGACCTGACTGATGGGCCATTAACGGCACTACCTCTCCACCAGAAGAGGAACTCCCCGAGGCTGCTGTCCGTCAGCATTCAGGCTTCTGACCTTCTTTTTAAAAATAGGCCAGACCCTTTTTTTTGATTTCACGGCGCCACAAAGGCTCCCGTACAGGAGCTTTACAGTCTGTGGGAGCCACTAATTGACTTTATGCAAGTATGAAGAGACGTAGCCGTTTGCTTTGAGTGATGCTGTTGCTAAATCGAGGCTGCAGCATGAAAAGCCAGAAAAAATAAACCCGAAGCAAATACGTGATTGGAAAAGAACGGCAGGATTTACTTTTTTTCCCGTTAAAGGGTTTTTTAAAGGGAGTTTTACCTTGTACGATGTGAGGGTCTAAGGACGGGGGATGTTGTGTTGCTTTTGTACAAACTGTAAAGCCCGTTGGGGCAAATCTGTGATTTGTGATTCTGGGCTATACAAATAAATGGAATTGAATTGAATTTTGAATGACTTCTGTGTGTTTCTTTGCATCTTTATTAGGCTCCTTCCTTTATTTTTAATAGTTTTTATTTTCTTTAGTTTTTATTTTCTTTTTCTTTACTCTGTATGCTGCAGTAACAAGCAAATTTCCCCGTTGTGGGATCAATAAAGTCATATCTTATCTTATCTTCGTGCTTCATCAAATGTAAAATTGGTATCAAAATGTTGATGAATTTACATGACAATGTAGTTGGTGCAAAACCAATTAACTCATCAATTCTAATAATTCAGATAAATGATTAATTGTTCATATTGCATGAAAATAAACATATCAATCATTTAGTAATTGCAGCATATTGACATTAAGCCTTAACTGACATTTAATATTACTGTCTTTGCATATTTGTAATTTGGATTTTTATCATGATCTTATGGAACTGAAAAAATAGTCAAAAATAGTAAAAAAAAATCATCGATTGGTTGGAAGTGTTCATTAATTTGTCATTCATTTCTTTTCTCCTCTGTCTGTCCTCAGAGCTGATCACTGACAACCAGATAGAGAGCGGCCTGCTGAAAGCCGACCTGAAGGACAAGGTGATGTACACGTTGCTACGGAAACACCGTCACCAAACAAAGAAGTCCAACCTGCGCTCGCTGGCCGACATCGGCAAGACGGTCTCCAGTGCAAGTAGGCTGTTTTCCAACCAGGAGAACGGTAATACTGATGCCAGTGTGGTGCAGTCTTCTCTGTTTCGTGACGTCAGTTTCGTTGTTCATACCTCCATTACTGGGTTGAAGTTAGACTCTTAGAGCAGTGATAGAAACACCAGAGTGATACGGGACACACTGCTGCCCTCCTCTGCATGAACCCACCAATGTGGCACCAGAACCTTCTGAATCAGTACCAGCTTCTGCTTGAAGGTACTTCAGTTGTGTTTTTTTATACTTGATCACAGCTTTTGTCTTCAACACTTTATTTATATGTCAAGAATGAACACACCTATTCAATATCAGTTCACTGCTCACTAAACCTTCAATGCAACTAGGGAAATTCTCGATATGTATAATGATTAATTCACCACCGTTAATTAGGTTGATCACTTTCACAACACTTGTGATGGACTAACTGTAGCCTACTAACAGTCAAAGTGACTTTCCACGCCGCAGATAAGAGGTGTCGCTTTACGACGCCCGGCGAGCAAAGTCCGAGGCCAGAGGAAGCCATAAAACTCACCCAGTATTTTTGATATGACTAATAGAGAACGTGAGAGGTTATCACACGCAGCGGTGAAAATCTCTCAAGTTCATTATGTATGTTTTATGTGATTCGTGTGTAATTTGTTTCATCACGCAGGACGGGCTGTCACTTGATTTTTTTATTTGTGCAAACCCCCCAAAAAAATCAAAAACTGAATGGAAGTAGCTCAATCCTGCATTTTATTAGGATTGTAGCTGCTGATGCATGAAATTGATTTAACATTAGAGAAATAATTTGATAAGTGGAGTGGAGTTTATGCTAATTCACCAGCACGAGTGAAAGTGACAGCCCTGCTGATGCCTGATTATTAACCAACGTACGAGTGGTTTTAATTGTTCACGAGATGCTTCACTGTGTTGAGAATGTATTTAATCTGCTGTCGGCTGTGGGTCTTTGGATAAAGCTTTATTACCTGCTATCGTATTAGTAACACAGGTTTCTATAAGCCTTTGTTGCAGTGGTCCGATGGAAATTCAGCACATGAAAAGCCTCTTATCTAGATCAGTGCTGAGATAAAGGAGCGATGCTGATTATCGCTAATCGATTACAGCTTTTTTAGAGGATAAAGTACATCGTGAGTTTTATTAGAACACGTCGTAACCCGTTTCTGTCCAACGACCCACGCTGGGACTCTTTCCTGCGTCAGTCTTACCCTGCACAGCTTGTTAAAAACTACAGAACGATCGTCTTTTAACATCTAATTGACTTCTTCCGCTAACGCAGCTCTGGCTTTGGCTCAGTGGGCTTGTCCGTCAACTCTCCTGTCCTCTCTCTCTTTCTATTCCTTTATTCCTCCCTTTTTCCCGCTGCCCTGGATTGGGTTTTATAACCCGCTGCTGCTACTAAAAGCTCGCAGTCCTCTTGAGAACTCTGTGACTTGCCTGTCGGGTCGCATCTCCATGGAGGACTTGCAGACCCAGAGGAGCTCCAGCATGGACTGGCTTAGTAAGTACGACCGGGTCTGTGTCCACGCCGTAGACCGCCGCTCAGTTCTGGACCTGGTTTCCCCTCACGGTGCACAACCGAAAACCAACAACAACCGAGTTTTGACACCATACCCTCGTTTATTTTTAGCTTTCTCACAGGCTATCATGAAATCCCCTTATATTCATGTCACTGTTTTAGAATTACTAATGTGACACGTCATCTTTTCTTTTAGTTAGGACATTTTCCCAGTGTCTGATATAAGTTATGTTATGATATATGGCAGCACAATGTATGTTATTGGCTATCAATTAATGCTTGAAAAACAACGGTAACGCTGCTACTCTGACAATTATCATTTAACATTTAAGGTTAAATGATGATGATGATGATGATGATGATGATGATGAAGCCTCACTCTTACTGTCTGCAGGGGAACTGGGAACAGACTCCTTCTATGCTATATTATAAAAGGTCCCATGTCATCTCTTTTTTCTGGGTTTTATTATTTTAATTTCACTAAAAATATATAATAAATATTTTGAAGAATAAGAAATCCCCTCAGTCTATCTGCTGCTCTACAACAGGTCCATATGAGCCTGTCTCATTAATATTCATGAGCCTCTCCTCTGATTGGCCGAGTTGTATGTCTTCTTATAACCTCCAATAAAACAATTAAATCCTACCTTCTACCATGTGGGAGAAGAGCTAACATCAGGTGTTTGGGGGAAACAACCAGAACTGAGAGAATGATCTGCAGTCTGAACACAGACACAACAAACCTAGTTTAAACCAGTAGTAAAATAACAGGATGTGCTTTATAGAGCAGCGATGCTGAATAAAACCTGTTCTGATGCTTCCTGGTTTACTTAGATTTACTTATAATAATAACACCAGTATTCACTATTTTAGTTTTTTTCTTCTAAATCCTCCAGCAGTGCATCCCGTGTCGTTTTCTCATCACGCGGTCTCCAATCAGAAACCCACTGGCTGCATCATACTGACAACCACGTTATTACCCAGAGTGCTCAGGGGGCAGGGATGACAGTCCATATGAAAGGCTACGGTGGCATCAGAGTGTGCACGCGTGCAGAGATTCGCGTCTCCCCGGGTCTGGCCTGGGATCCGCTGACAGCTCCAGGACTGACGCGGCGTGGCGTTCCTCTGTCTAACCTCTGCAGCCAGAGGCGGCGAGCTGCAGCGAGCGAGCGTCAATCAGGCTCCGGCCGCGGAGGAGACAAGCGCTTAGATCAGATACCCCCCCCCACACACACACACACACTGATAAACTCATGACGATGCTTTTAAAAGTGGATTTCGAGGGTTAATCTGTCAGCACAAGCTGATAAAGTTGAAAATTTCCTATTAATTTTAAGTGAATTCCAACTACTACAACTACTACTATTTATTATACAGTATTTATTCATTATATCAAACTCTGTTTATTTTCTCATAGACTGTTCCAGCCATCTACTGTAGCTAATCTATTTAGTTTAGGAAAACCTATTATTAAAAACTTCACCCAATTCACCTATTTTTTGTCCTGTTCAGTTAGTTCCACTACACCAGACTTAAAATAGCTCAACAATATGCTCCTATAGTGATTATATTAATGAGTAAATTAATTAATAGGCAAACACCTATTAACTAATTTATTTATTAATGGGTATCTGCATGAAGCTCAACGCTGCCTGGTCGTGTTTTCTTGGTGTCTGAACTGTCTGGGCCACTTGTCCTTTCTTTGGGTCTCTGCCGCCCCCCTTCCCTGTTCAGTTCTCCCCCCCCTGTGGGGTGAACGTGGTCTAACCGCTCAGGCTCGCTGTGTTTCCCACAGACAGCCCCACCACGACCCACCGCAACCTGACGTCCAGCAGCATGAACGACATCTCAGACAAGCCGGAGAAAGACCAGGTGAGTGCAGCTCGAGTGTCTGAATGGATGTGGGCGATTTCTGCTGTAGAGCAGGGGTCACCAAGCCTGGTCCTGGGGGGGCTACTGTGGCTGCAAGGTTTTTGTTGCAACCAGGCAGCAACACCTGATTCTACTAATGAAGGTCCTTAGCAAGGATTCTAGTAGAATCAGTAGCCCTCCAGGAACTATCTTTATTAACTTAGATAAATAATTAGTGTGACTATGTATTATAATCAGCTTATTGGTGTGAAAATTAAAGTGAGAGTAAAATTAGTCAGATAAATAAAGAACGCTGGAGAGCATGAACCTGCAAAATCTGCAAGTTCTGACTAAAAAGACGAGATCAACCTTGTAACACGCTGGATCACATATGAGGACTTTTAATTTGAAACAACAGAGGAAGTGGCTGCACGCGACCGACCGATGGCGTCATCACTCCGTCAGTCAGCTGATAATTAACGTTTTAAACAAGTGAAGCTCAAACCAGCGGCTGCATGATATATTAGTCAGAAACTGAGTTTGAGGAATAATAAAAAAAAAGATGTTTCTAGTGCATTAATACGTAACATAGTGAGAGGGATGCTGGTTCAGCCAGTTTCAGGGAAGCGGGGGAAGATGCTTATTTGCTTATTTTGCATGGTAATAAGAAATAGCACAATAACGTTTGTAGCTGCAGGGCAGAAACGGATCCAAGCAGACTAACTGTAACTGTAACTTTGTCTGAAGTGCATTGTTCAGGCTCAGCCTGCTCCAGCTGCTCTGAACCTGCTGCAGCCAAGTCTGTAAAACTATGTTCGAGTTGCTTATGTAAAACCTCGGCTGTGCTCAGCAGTTTGTTGAGTCTGTCAGGAGAAAAAAAACAAAACCTAAAGAGTAAACTTCTCCTTTAATGGTCAGCGAGGAGCTTTTGTAGCGAGGGGACAATCCTCAGGCTGGGATTCTACGTATAATGAGTAACAGAGAAAAGAGAGAGGAAGGTGAGAAAGATGGAATTAATGATTCATTTCTAATGGAAAGAACCCAAACACTCTCCTGCTCTCTTCCAGTCCATTACAGTACACCAGGTCTACACAAGATACAAGTGTGAGTTTTTTTTTTGTTTTTTTTTTGCGGCATCTCTTACTTCTCCTTCGCCCTCTGGTAACTATGGTTCACACTATTTCGTCCTCCTCGCTTATATGCACGGACGCCATGGCAACAGCGACCCCCTGCAGAGAGCATCACCTGCTTTATTACTGAGCTCCACTCACGTCTACACTTAAGATTTATAGGTCACGACAGAGCTGTGTTTATCAAAGTATTTAAAAGGACGTGCTATGTGTTACGGTTGCTAAATTAGAAGGAAAGGACGTTTTTACCATAAAATACCAAATAATAGCCTGGTTCCAATTAACAGAGTGTAATTTATTTTTAACAAATGCATATGCATGCTTCTGGTGGGCTGAAAATGCACAATTTAGTTTTTTTTTAGTAATGCTTGTAAGTCATACAATTCCCTTTAGTTTAATAGACTTTACAACAACATAATGCTTTAAGTCACACATCACTTTCTCCCCAGTTCAGCAGTGAAGCTGCAGCCTGTCAACGCGTCATCATACCGTAAAACGCTCTGATTCTATGTTATAATAATAGTCAGAAAACCACAGATCGCACGCAGGAACCCACTTTGTGTGTATATTTTGCTCTGGTCCCAGAATGTGTTTTCTGTGGGAGGAGATTTAGGTCACAGATCGAGCAGGAAAAAGACGACAGGACAGGAGGAGCAGCTCCTGAGCTGAGGCGCTTCCACACCCACACTCAGCCTATTAATACCGACCTGACGCTTCCTCTGTGGCGCTGGCACGCACAGGTCATCCTCACACAAGCCAAATCATTCAAATGAGGAAAAAAGGACGCAAGTAAAGTACTGCAGTCGCTTGGTTGTCCAGGTTTTAGGGAATCGCGGAAATTAAAAAAAGATTCAATATTTCTGTTGCCAAAACACCACCAACCAGAGTTTAATCACATCACACCTCCCCAAAGCTCCTATTAACTGTAGAATCAATAAAAATAGCAAGTTAACATCATTTTGTCCATCAATACATATATGCACAGACAGGTTTGTCCACAAAAATCCATCGTCTTCCAAAGGTTAGATAATAATGTTAAAGTTATTTTGTTTGGTTTTACTTGGTTTTAAAAACTTTTCCAGAGCAGATTGTACTGGAAGTGTCTCTCGTCATGTGTCTGAACGTGAGGAATGACACCGTTGACGCGCTAAGGACGGACACAGTCAGTCATTAACGGAACGCGTGTGAACTCAAAAAATGAAAAACAAGCCAAGTAACTCATGGCTGAGGATCCGTGCGTCACGCCGGTTCACGATCCAGATTCAGGTGTAGATTACAGGAGCGGAGCGGGGCGGATTAGCGGCTACGGGGGTTTAACCTCCAGACTCAATCATTTACAGACAAACGCGTTGCCAAGAAGGCTCAACGGCCTCTGATTGGATCTCACCAGTCGAAGGTCGCAAGTTCATGGGATTCCAGTCCTCAGAAGTTGGTTCTGCCAGTTCAAGACGTGGATATGGTGGCGAGATGAGGACTCGTTTTAGCCAGCTGTCTTTAAAACTGATTTCACATAGACATGACATGTCCATGCATTAGGTTTGTTGCTAGGAGCCGTTATAAATGTTCCTCTGGGTTGTGATCTGATTTAATTAAAATGCTTGCATTAAATTATTTCTGTGTCTCTCCAAGTTTAGTATCCTCTCAAATAAGTAGTTTCTAGAGTAGGGGTTATCATCACTTTTACAACAATCTACTAATTCTGGGCCAGTCAATGACTTGAAGAAACCAAGATGATCACCACAGAGATGAGATAAAATAAAAAATAAAAAAACTCTGGTCTGTTGCTCTAAAACTAATTTATTGTTAAGTTGCTTTCTGCAAATTCTGAAGCAATGTTCAAATGTTTATTTATAGTCAGAACCTAACCATGTTAGAATGGAACTATACATGTGTGATTTAAAGATCTCGTATCACAGAAAGTGAGATTTTAACCATTTTGATTAAAAGACGATCTCAATGTTATTTATAAGTATTCAGAAACCATTCAGCAACCAGCCCTCGCCCTCCACTTGACCAACAGTTTTGACCACTTGTTAGTGTTGTCACAACAACTAATCTGTGGTTCTAATGAAACTTCACTGGTGTGATTTTAAGTTAAAACGTTTCTTATATTGTTTTCATGAATGGGTGACGTGCATGTGAATCGTTCCGAAGCTCAGTCTTGTGCAATGCTGGTAAAGTTTATAGTGATTAGAATCAATCAAGCAACTAAACGGGCAAATCACAAAGACACGTTTTAGCGTTAAAGGTCACGCGGTGTTGGAAAAAAAAAAAACATGTCACACAATATGTGACGTGATAATCTTCTCTAAAATGCAAAAGGATCGGATTTGACTTATAAAACAAACACAACAGAGCGTGTGTCGCCCTCATCTGCCGCAGGTTTAGTTTTAGAGGCTCAGTGTGATTTCATTGCTGTTATGGCATGAAATTAAATTACACGTGTTCCCGTCGTCAGGGTGGCTCTTATTGAGAAACACAAGCTGAATAAGCTATTTCTGTGCCTCATAATTATCGCCAAACGGCGTGGGTCAGAGCTTTTTTAATCGCTGAGATCTTTAAACACAACGTTTACGCAACTACACACTCAACAGAAAAACTACAGCAAAAAAAACACAGCTTTTTTATGTAAAAATATTCTCTTATTTGTTCTTCTAGTTCTGAACACAGACGCTGCAGAAACTGCTCCAGCAGCTCTGAATGATGAGAATGACGCGACTGAGCATCTTTAATTATTCAGACACCAGGGGAGCCTCCTGGTTTGGTATTTAAGCTGAATAGAACCGTGCCGTTTGATATAGGTCGTCCGCCGTGCCGGGCAGGTTTGATGGTGTGAACGTAGCATTTAACGTCTCCTCCTGCTCTTCTCTTTTGTGATTTTTATTTTTTTTCAGCTGAGGAACAAGTTCATGAAGAAGTTGCCCAGAGACGCCGAGGCCTCCAACGTGCTGGTGGGGGAGGTGGACTTCCTGGACGCGCCGTTCGTGGCGTTTGTTCGTCTGCAGCAAGCTGTGATGCTGGGAGCCTTAACAGAAGTCCCCGTTCCCACCAGGTGCCCCAGATTCATGTCCTACCGATTAGAAGCTGCGTTATTTTTAAGTGTGGAAAGAAGGCGTCAGCCCAGGATTCCTGTGATTCAGGGGTTTAGCTCAGTACAGAATATTATAACAATCCTCAAACTGTGGGATAACACTATAAATTAGGAACGCATATGATTGGCTGCATGGAATTTACATCCTATAGGTGTCCATCAACAGTTTGTAGCTACAATACTGGTCTCAGCCGTACAGCAGCTGTATTGTCTGTAATTCTTTCTCCTTGCAGCCAACATGAATCAGTCACTTTCCTGCTTCTGCAGACACATCTACTGCCTCAGCATTATTGTTGTATTGTTATATTGGAGCTTGTAGTCAGTGGAAAATCATGGTGGGCAAGATGAGAAAGTCAAAAATACATAAATTCTTTAAAAGTAGTTTTAAGAAGCATTCACCGAAGTCGATCAAAGTCGAAAAGACAAAAATCACAATTTTGTGTGATTTTTTGTCTAATGGTGTAAATGAAAATGAATGAATTCAAATATAGAATCGACCTAGAATATAAAACTAGTTGACAGCATGTGTTTTTACACCACATTGTCCCAGTAACATCTTGTGGAACGACATGAACGTGCAGTAAATGCAGAGCTCAGTCAAACTGAGTAAATGTTATATCCACATATTTGAGAATCTGAGCAACACAGCTGCTTCCAGTAGTAAACAGACCACGGACTAAACCACTTTAACTGAATCACTTCTATAGTTCAATGTCATCACTCATCACAGACGGTGATGTTTACAGAGAGTTATGTTTCAGGGGGGAAAAAGACAACTGACAACGTGGTTTGGTCCGTTATGATGTAAATTCATGCGTATAAACACACATCATTCATTCTCCTCGTCATACAGATCTCCTCTGGACTTTTTCCAAGTATAAATTTGATATATTTATCCTTTGTCAGGTTTTTATTCATCCTGCTCGGACCCAAAGGCAAAGCCAAGTCGTACCACGAGATCGGCAGAGCCATCGCCACGCTGATGTCAGACGAGGTGAGACAAAGTCCTACAGTGTCATTACAGTGTCCTCACAGCGTCCTCACAGTATCCTCAGTGTCCTCAGAGTGTCCTTACAGTGTCCTTACAGTGTCTTTACAGTGTCCTTACAGTGTCCCCACAGTGTCCTTAGTGTCTTTACAGTGTCCTCACAGTGTGACCACAGTGTCCTCACAGTGTCCTTAGTGTCTTTACAATTTCCTTAGTGTCTTTACAGTGTCCTCACAGTGTGACCACAGTGTTCTTAGTGTCTTTACAGTGTCCCACAGTGTCCTAAGTGTCCTTACAGTGTCCTTACAGTGTCCTTAGTGTCTTTACAGTGTCCCACAGTGTCCTCACAGTGTCCTCACAGTGTCCTTAGTGTCTTTACAGTGTCCTCACAGTGTCCTCACAGTGTCCTCACAGTGTCCCCACAGTGTTCTTACAGTGTCCCCACAGTGTCCTTAGTGTCTTTACAGTGTCACACAGTGTCCTAAGTGTCCTTACAGTGTCCTTAGTGTCTTTACAGTGTCCCACAGTGTCCTTAGTGTCTTTACAGTGTCCCACAGTGTCCTAAGTGTCCTTACAGTGTCCTTAGTGTCTTTACAGTGTCCCACAGTGTCCTAAGTGTCCTTACAGTGTCCTTAGTGTCTTTACAGTGTCCCACAGTGTCCTTAGTGTCTTTACAGTGTCCCACAGTGTCCTCACAGTGTCCTCACAGTGTCCTTAGTGTCTTTACAGTGTCCTCACAGTGTCCTCACAGTGTCCCCACAGTGTTCTTACAGTGTCCCCACAGTGTCCTTAGTGTCTTTACAGTGTCCCACAGTGTCCTTAGTGTCTTTACAGTGTCCTTACAGTGTCCTTACAGTGTCCTTAGTGTCTTTACAGCGTCCCCACAGCGTCCTCAGTGTTCTCAGTGTCCCCACAGTGTCCTCATAGTGTGACCACAGTGTTCTCAGTGTCCCCACAGTGTCCTCACAGCGTCCGCAGTGTCCCCACAGTGTCCCCACACCCAGAAAAAACCTCCGTTATCCTCGTCCCATCAGGAGAAGACAGCGGCCTGAATCAGCAGATTTAGCATTACTGTAATCTGCACGTGTACTTCGTGCATTCGCAGTATTTCCCCATGTTTCAGCACCTCTGGTACGCGTCAGGCCGCCGTACGGCAGGTACCTTACACACCACGGCTGAGTGGTTCACACTTTCTAATCTCATGTGATTAGATTGACTTGTAACGACTGAGATTGGGATGAGGAGCAGGGATGTGTTTTTGCTTTTGTCAGTGTTTGTGTCATGGTAGTTATGGAAGAGACTGTCCGACTGGTGTTTTAAAGGAAATAACGTAGTGAATCAAATGACATTTTCTTCTGCTTTTTTTTCTGATAGAGAAATCCACAAGTGGCTGTGTGTTATATTACAAGTATGACAGTAAATGTCTCACTTACTTCACCATACAGCAGTATGAGTAGTTGATTCAATATTATGGTATTTAGAATTTTTTCAAACAAAATGTGGTAAAATGTGAATCTGTCAACAGTTGCTGAAAAAAGTAAATCTGTGATCAATAATCTAGAAGTTGTATTTCGCACTATATTCCTGTGATTAAAACCTCTAGCAAACAAAAATGAATTTAAATTTGCTCATAAAAGAAACTATGAGCTGTTAACAGTGTGTGTGTGTGTGTGTGTGTGAGTTGATGCTGCGTTGCATTCATATTTTATTAATGAAATGCATCTCTGTCCTTCCTCTGAATTTACTTGGTTGAATACACCCTCTTTTATTCATGGGTGCACATATACCAGGGTTTTGTGACGTTTTGGATCTCAAATATGTGCAGTGATCCTGCTCATCTATTAATCAGCAGGTCTGATATGACAGTTTTCTGCCTGGTGACTTGAACGTTTGTCTCTGTCCAGGTCTTCCACGACATTGCGTATAAGGCCAAGGACAGACAGGACCTGCTGGCCGGCATCGATGAGTTCCTGGATGAGGTGATTGTGCTCCCCCCTGGAGAGTGGGACCCCACCATCAGGATAGAGCCCCCCAAGTCGCTCCCTTCCTCCGATAAAAGGTGATTAAACACGTTTATTTGGCTGCTCATGTCTTATCACCAGGCAGTTATCAGTCCATCTGAAATGGACCCAGAGTGTAACAAGAACTCTGGTTCCCCCAGACTCTTCCTTATAAGGTTTTATGCCTGAACTTAACTCATTAAGTTCCAAAGTGACATATACTAATAATCCTAACATGGAATATGTTCACCACTTACATATATGTAAAAAAATGCAGATTTTTGGGAATAAAAAGTAGTATTCTGAAAAAAAAAAACCTTCAGAAATGTGTTCTGTGTGGCCCACCGGGTCTGGGTTCTAATGGGTTAAATATGGTGCCACGTGAAATAGCAAATATATTATAGGGCTGTATTTATATCAGTGATTCTTTTGCAGAAACATATTTCGATTCATCATTTTTTTTTCTATAAAATGTCAGAAAACACAGAATCCAAATAATCAGTGAACTATTACATATAGAGAAAAGCTTTAAATCATGACATATACTAAAAATTCATTGAATTATAAAACTAGATAATGATTTTCCTTCTGATCTACTCATCAATTAACTGACAAACTTATATAAATGTTGGATCTGTGTCTCCTCTCAGTTTTCTGATATTACTCTTTGCTGATGATACTGTACTTGATATGAGGATATGAATATTAGTTTAGTTGAACAAAATGTATTGATTTGATTTATTGCATTTTTACACACATTTGCTAATTTGTGATATGTATTGATATCAGAAGAACAGTTTGAATTCATTTTAATGATTTCAATCATCTGTACTTTTAGATTTTTTTAAAAATAAAGTAGTTTTTGTTCATGTCACTGAATTATTTAAAAAGTATTTATGATCGCTATTAAAAGTGACAGTAAAGTAACCCGTCGCTTCTTTACCTGCCTCGTTCCTCCTTGTTGAGGTTTTATCTGAACCACAAGTGTATTTCTACAAGGACCTCCGGCTGTGAACCAGTCGCCTCCCGCTCATTTATCAACAGGAAACACATGAAAACACACTTGCATGCCCCGCACAACACATGTAATTCAAATGTCTGTCAAGCATTTCACATTAAACATGTAAGAAGCCACAGATGTGTGTGTGTGTGTGTGTGTGTGTGTGTGTGTGTGTGTGTGTGTGTGTGTGTGTGTGCAGTGAGCAGATTATTTTAAAGAAAAAAGAAAGAGGTGCAAAAATCGCTGTGGTGCATTCAGGTGTTCAGCACAGTGTTGAATTATGAAGGAGCAACAGAGGGGGTTTTATTTTATTTAAAGCTGCGGTAAAGAGGCAAAACTCCCACTGGCTGTCAATATGAAAACTGATTGATTAGGATCAACTATAGTTAGCTAATATATTTTCACATTATGTGCTGCAACTTGATCTTCTAGTTTTGTTGCAGTGTGATTTTAACACATTTTCCAGACTTTTCAAACGAATCAAAACTGTGTGTGTTTGTGTGTTTTAGGAAAAACATGTACGCAGGAGGAGACTCCCAGATGAACGGCGACATGCCTCATGACGGCGGTCACGGAGGAGGGGGCCACGCCGTGGGGGACGAGCTGAAGAAGACGGGAAGGTACGAAGTGCAAGTAGAGGAAGAGGAAGAGGAATCTTCCTGTGAGCTGCAGTTAAACGCCCCTAACAGAACTCGGCAGGGACAGTTTAAAAAAGCACACATGGGCCTACGTGTTGCAGCCATATTGGCCAGTACACAGGGAGGAGGTCAAAGGTTAGAAACGGACGCCACGAGGTGCCTTAGTGGGCGGAGCCTCCACATTATATCACACAATGGGACTGACAACTAGCGAGTTACACGGCAACAACAAAAAAAAAAACAATAAAAGAAATGTTAATATAATATAAACCTCACACTGAAGATAAAAACAAGACGATTCATTTCAAGTGAAATTCTACGAATGTGTTAGAAAAAACATCGAATCAATGTCCATATTTTATAAGAAGGGGAAAAGTCCCTTTTGCATCTTTTCGGGTCACCAGTTAAATCTGACGGGTCATGAGATGCTCAATGAGGTCAATGAGCTCAATTCAGATTCTGAAGTTAAATCTTGGATCATTTGGAAATTTTTCGAAATGAAACAATTCACAACATCACAGCTCAAACCCACTGGTTCCATCTTTGACTGTGTTGGGTTTTAAAAGCTTCTTTATATCATCCATTGAGTCAAATCTGCATCTGAAAAAGGAACTCACGCTGCCAGAGAAATGCTGCGGTGGAGAAAGAGTAAAATAACAGCTAAACTATACTCGAGTCGCTTTACTCAGCTGCATCTTCCTGTTTCCGTTCCCAGGTTGTGTGGAGGTCTCGTACTTGACATCAAAAGAAAACTGCCTTTCTTCGTCAGTGACTTCACCGACGCGTTTCACATTCAGGCCCTGTCGGCCATCTTGTTCATTTACCTGGGAACGGTGACCAACGCCATCACCTTCGGGGGGCTGCTGGGCGACGCCACGGAGAACATGCAGGGCGTGCTGGAGAGTTTCCTGGGCACGGCCATCACCGGGGGCGTGTTCTGTCTGCTGGGGGGCCAGCCCCTCATCATCCTCAGCAGCACGGGTCCCGTTCTGGTGTTTGAGCGGCTGCTCTTCAAGTTCAGCAGGTCAGTCCTGGCCCATCAGAGGTCGTTCAGCTCCTCCGAATCTCGACGTCATTTCACCGAGCGGTTGTGTGTTTTCTTTTTGCAGAGATAACAGCTTCGACTACTTGGAGTTCCGGCTGTGGATCGGGCTGTGGTCGGCGTTCTTCTGCCTGGTCCTGGTGGCTACGGACGCCAGCTTCCTGGTGCAGTACTTCACCCGCTTCACCGAGGAGGGCTTCTCCTGCCTCATCAGCTTCATCTTCATCTACGACGCCTTCAAGAAGATGATCAAGCTGGCCCACCACTACCCCATCAACTCCGACTTCAGGCCCGACTACGTGACCCAGTACGACTGCCTCTGCATGGCGCCTGCTGTCCCGGGTGAGACGAGAAGATAAACCGGCTGGCACGCGTTTTAAAACCCTGTTTATTGGATAATCTGGAGTTTTACTGGCGTAAAAGTACCACTACAGTCATGTAAAAATACTCCAATACAAGTTATGTCATGCAAAGGTACCAGTAAAGTACTCGCAGTAAAATGTATGTGAACTAACTAAAGCTGTCTGATAAATGTAAAAGGAGGAGTAATATAAAGTGGATTTAAACAGGAATACTCGATGTACCTCAAAATTGTGTTTAAGTACAGTATATAAGTAGTTACTTTCCACAACTTCAACAGGGTATCAGGGACACACAGTTCAATTTAATATGAGTCATTCATGTGTAAAATGCTACAAAAGTTAAATATTACAAGAAAAGATTCAGATCATTGATGCTTAAAACAATTAGAACAAAGCCAGAGTTTCTAAGGCCCCAGTTACACTAGTTTAGTTGTTTTTTTCACCAATTTTTCACCAATCGACAAATATCTCAGTCTACGCAGACTAAACCAGACCACACAGAGACATCACAATAACTACGCTCTGCCTAAAAGCCTGCAGTACCCCGCCAGGCCAGAAGGGAATGATAAAGCAAAATTCCAAATGCACTGCATGAAAAATCATTTAAACTGTGCACAGTGCAAGGCTGGAGCAGAAGCAAAATAGGATTTAAAAAAAAAAAAAAAAGAAAGAAAGATACATTTTTAAAGTTAGGGCCTAAGTTCTGGGCTCAGATTCACACTGAGACACTTGTCTTAACCACGTTAAGATATAAATGTTGTTAGGGTTAGACTTGAAACTTAAATGAATGTAGGCTCATCTTCAAACTATGTGATAGTGCAACCACATGGAGAAAAACACATGTACAGCGTTAACTTCTGCCAGGGAGAGAAACAGGTTCACTCTGGAAATATTCCTTAAATGATAAAGTGAATTATCTTTTAACCATGGATAACAATGAAATTAAGGAAAGAATGAATAGAGTGTTATAAATAGAGTGATTAAAGTGCATTTAAGGCCTTATTCATACTGTGCTATTCTGGGCTGTGTGAGACCACGGTTGGAAATCGTCAGAGAAACGTCATAAAAACGTTAAGATGATCCAAACGCTGCCTCTCAAGTTGATATTGTGACAGATTCAGGTTATTATGAGGAGTTGTTATTCTAAATCATAAGCTTCAAACCTCAAAGAGTTGCTGATAAAACGTGTTTTCACAGCTTTTGTCAGCCATCAGCCTGCAGCAGACTCAGAGCACTTTAATTCTATGTTGATACTGAAACTTATAATTTAATTGTTGATCATTTGTTTGTAAAAGTGTGTTTTGTCGTGTTTTCACAGAGAACAGCACAGACATCATCACCACTGATCCTCTAGAAGGAACCTCAGCCTGGTACTGGAACAACACTGGGCTGGTACGCGCTTAAACTCCAATATTCTGATCCATCTTTTACTATAATTAACAAATTTTCCTTTTTGTTGGCTAATGTAATAATAGTTATTTAACGCTGCCTTGTGCATAGCTGCAACTTCAACTGGAACTTTGAAAACTCTTGTCATTTTAACAACTTTACAAGCAAAAGCGAATAAAACATTACAGTCCAGAAATACATAGGCAGAATTCATCAGTTATGCAATGGAATATACGCAGGGTTTATTTGTTTTTTTTTTTTTTTTGAATTTGCGAGATTATGCAAAAACTTTAGGAACTAGAGCATCCGTTGCCACACGCATCTTTGCATATTTGGCTCTGGAGAAGTGGTTTAGCATCATTCATTCACCATCACTCACTCATAACACAATTCATTCAATCTTCCTCTTCTTTCGTCCTGATTTTTTTTATTAAGTATGAGACGTTTCCCTTGGTCGAGCTGCTTGAGAATATCCGTGTTTTAAAAAGCATCACGCTGACATGTGATTGTTTCCTAGCAGTTCCGACGTAACCTGACTCTCACCAGACGGATTCTGTTTCTCTCACATTCACTTTTCAATTATAACCGACATGACATACGTATGAAATTATGCAGAAAATATCACGCAGTCCCCACATATTCAGATTTTGCCTGATATTTTCTCAATATAACGTCAAAGACGACGATGCATGCTGTGCTGGTTTGAATTAATTATGCAGATTTTCATGCAATCACATTGACTGTGACACTGGATGTTTGCTTGACTTCATCTTTACGGTTACGTGCGACTCAACAATGAAGCGGCGCTTTTTATTTTCCCCTGCAGCCCATGAACGCCACCTGGTCGTCCCTGACCGTCAGCGAGTGCTTGAAGTACAAAGGCGAGCTGGTGGGCAAGTCGTGCCAGTTCATGCCGGACATCACGCTCATGTCCTTCATCCTGTTCTTCGGCACCTACACCTGCTCCATGTGTCTGAAGAAGTTCAAGACCAGCCCTTTCTTCCCCACCACCGTGAGTCCGCCACCCGCCGGCCCAGTGAACCCAGCAGGACGTCCACCAAGCGGATTAACTAAACACAAATGTGTTTTCTCTGAACCAGGTGAGGAAACTCATCAGCGACTTCGCCATCATCCTGGCGATTCTCATCTTCTGTGGAGTGGACATGCTGGTCGGTGTGGACACTCCCAAACTCATAGTGCCAAGTGAATTCAAGGTGATTTTTCTCTTTTCTCACGTTCAAATGCAACTCTGACTACACGTTCACCACCATGGCTCACATTTTTCTAGAAAGTTTTACGGCCCTGCGAGTCACTTTCACACTGCAGTGAAATAAAAACTCGTGAAACAGGTGGGGAGAAAAATCAGGTTACTGGCCTGAAAACGTAATGCAGGATGCAGGTTGAATCTTTTCTCTCCCTCTCCTGTAGCCAACGAGCCCTGAGCGGGGCTGGTTCGTGCCCCCGTTCGGAGGAAACCCCTGGTGGGTTTACCTGGCCTCGGCCCTGCCCGCCCTGCTGGTCACCATCCTGGTCTTCATGGACCAGCAGATCACTGCTGTGATCGTCAACAGGAAGGAGCATAAACTGAAGGTAGAACGACCAAATGTACTAAATGTAATAGTCTGTTTACCAACATTCAGAGGAGGGGTTTGCACCATAAACTTGTATTTGTGGATACATTCTAGATGATTTCTGATCAGCAAAAAGCAGAGATCTTTCTTCTCCGCTTCCTCTCATCCGTTTTATGAGCAGCAAAGCGTTTTGTTGTGTGTATTCTTCTCATGGGAGCGAGAGATGTTTCACGGGGGTGACTGAGCAGAATGTGCTGGAAATAACCATTCCATTCCTCATACTCTAAACTCCTCACATAACCTTATATCTGCTGACTGTCAGCACGCAGCTGGGTAACAGCCGTTGTCTTGTGCTGCTGCTCCACACCAGAAAGGGGCAGGCTACCACCTGGACCTGTTCTGGGTGGCCGTGCTGCTGGTGGTGTGCTCCTTCATGGGGCTGCCGTGGTACGTGGCCGCCACCGTCATCTCCATCGCCCACATCGACAGTCTGAAGATGGAGACGGAAACCTCGGCTCCTGGAGAGCAACCGAAGTTCTTGGGCGTTAGGTGAGAAACAATGTCCTGCACGTCATTTATTCAGCTCTTTGCACACATGTACCTTCTCCAAGTCTGCACAATACTGGACAGGAGGATTCAGAATAAAGAATACGCTTTCTTTTAGTTTCTACATTGTTTTTTTTGTGAATTTTTAGATGTCGCCTCCAGCAGCTAAATCACATGTGTCAAACTCAGGTCCTGGAGCAGCGCTGTGGGTTCAGGTTTTTGTTCCCACCAGGCAGTAAAACACCTGATTCTACTAATCTTGCTAAGGACCTTAATTAGTAGAATCAGGTGTTTGTAACAAAAACCTGCAGCCACACGACCCTCCAGGACCTGAGTTAGACGCCCCTGACCTAAATGTCACTCAAATAAGTCGTCTATCTAGAGATGTGAACCAATAAATCAATTATGTCCGTAGATTTCCAGTCATCCAGGTCATCATCAAAGTTAAGGAGAAAAGCAGATGAACTGAAACCTTCACTAAACAGAGGTTGTGGTCTAAGACATAAACCTTTCTGCAACATGCAGTTCTGTGTTAGAATTAGTGTGTTGGATTAGTCAAACACTACCAGATTGATATTTGTTTTTTTACTATTTCTGGGTGAAGACTCGTATGCTGTGATGCAAATTGAAGGTTTTCCTCGGTCTGCCCCCTGACGTGTCAGCTGCAGCTGAACTAACAAACATTAACACACTCCTTACAGGACGCACAGAAACAAATGAAACTTCCTACAGACATTAAACGCCCCTGCTTCAACAGATTATTATAATTCATGACTTTGTCTGTCATTTCTGCAGAGAGCAGCGGGTCACCGGTGTGTTTGTGTTTATTCTGACTGGACTGTCTGTATTCATGGCTCCTATTTTAAAGGTAAGTAATCAAATATTGAACTTGTTTCTCTATCACATTGCATAGCATTACTATTTAGTTTCTCAGTGAATAATAGTATTAACTGATAGATGCTAAAAATGTGAATGTGCTTCTTTTCTCCAGTTTATTCCCATGCCTGTGCTATATGGAGTCTTCCTGTACATGGGAGTTGCTTCTCTCAATGGAGTGCAGGTAAAACTTGGGGGAATTAATTATCGAAGGGGAAAAGAAAATTAAATAAAACGTAGGACACGGGATGAGGGCAACGATAAAAGCTGTTTTCATGCGTCTTCCTGTAGTTTATGGACCGCCTGAAGCTGCTTCTGATGCCGGCCAAACACCAGCCGGACCTGGTCTACCTGCGCCACGTGCCCCTCAGGAAGGTCCACCTCTTCACCTTCATCCAGATCCTCTGCCTGGCTCTGCTCTGGATCCTCAAGTCCACCGTGGCGGCCATCGTGTTCCCCGTGATGGTGAGCGACCATCGTCCCTTTCTGGAAATCAGACCTACACCTCCTCTGTACTGTTTTACATCTGATGCTGCATGGACAACATCACCAGCACAAAAACAAAGAAGCCATGGATTGGCAGGGATCAGCTGTCAGAGCAGGTGACATGCAGCAGTACAGGGCTGAAGAAGGGCCTGGAGGATCCCTACACACAGTAGGAGATCCAGGTCTTCTTTAGCAGCTCAAACCCTCGTCTGGTATGACAGCAGCATCACCAGGACGGAGAAAACACAGACACAGAGTAACTTCTACCAGACGCTAATTACTATCTGTAAATGTTGTCGCCGCCGCTGTCACCACCTCCACCACAGTCGTGTCCGAGAACAGGGGTCACCAACCCAGGTCCTGTAAGGCTACTGTGTTCCAACCAGGCGATAACACACCTGATTCTACTAATGAAGGTTCTTAGCAAGGGCCGTAATGGTGGATCACTTGGTTGGAACCTGAACCTGGACCCACAGTAGCCCTCCAGGACCAGGTCCTAGAATATGAAGAACGTACAAAATGAAGATCCTCGTCCTCTTCCGCATCTGTACGTAGCGTTAACGTTGGCGCCACACCAGAAAACGTGTATAGGAGGTCATTTAAGGACACGTTTGCTAAGGGTTTAAACTCATGTTAATGCCAGTGTTGGCGAAGTGACTTTGAAAAAGTAATGACTTATAGTTACTTATAGTTACTTCCCACCAAAAACGTTCATAACCAAGTTACTTTACTATAAAATTAAATAGTGACCAGGGAAGGTAACAATTGCTTTACTTTTTCCTTAAAGTTTAAAAATGTGCTGGGATTTCCTGAGGGTCTGTGAACGCCTCTTGGAGTAAGAGGGAAAGAAGCAAAGATGCAGCATTCATGAAGTTTTTTTTTTTTTTTTTTACGGCCACATTAGCCTGCGTTAATGAGAAATAAAGTAGCCGCTGAACCGGCTGAAGCTCAGGACTTAACTCTACGTTTCCTCCAGTAAGTCGCTGCTTTATTCTCCTCTGATTCTGACGTGTTGGCATCCCACCTCCACCCTTATTGTAGCTGGGCGTGGGGTCAGCAAACAGTACGTTTGTAATTAAAGAAAAAGTAACTTCTGCAGTAAATATTCTCTAAATGATTAGAGTCATGCATGGGAGAAAAAATGTCAAATACTGTGACACCAGTATAAATTTCATAAATACCGTGATATATAATTTTTTGCTCATACCGCCCAGTTGTAGCATCATGTGGAGCTGCAGAGGAACTACTCTACTGCTGGTTGTGGATTACAGCTTCACGTCCAGCACCATCCTCCACCCTGAGCATACAGCTCGACATCTGCTCTTGGATTAAGGAATTCTTGGCAAACTCGGCACAGGGGCCCCGCAGGGCTGCATACTGGGTCCTGTCCTCACACGCGACTGTAGTCCACCTCACAACACGGACCACACCGCTGGGGTGGGACTGAAAAGGCGATTAGTCTGCCTATAGCGATGAGTGGTGCCCACAGAACAACCTGAGAAACAACTCCCAAATAATTCAATAAAAGAAAAAAAAATTATGAATAATAATGATAATTGAGTTAAGGGTTGAAGGATTACAGACTCCTGCAGCGCTGCTAAGGATTAGAAACACTGCTCAAACATCACCAATCAGCAGCTACTGAGGCTGGAGTCCATCCTCAGCTTTCCATGTTCACAGAAAAACACAGAATGCAATGCACTTTACACACATGCAGCACATTTCTATGTTCTATTTTTTTAAATTATTCAGTTTTAAGGTATACAATGACACTGAGTGAATAGTATAACTGACTCATGAATGTGAGAGAAAGAATGAGATTGTTATATATAGATTTATTGTGACTTATAGTTTTTAGAGTATTTTTTTTTACTGAGCTCAGCCCGTGAGGGCAGAGAATTTTGTTTCTTTACATTAAGTTTTTTTTCCAGAATCAGGTGTATTTGTCCACAGATCAGGACGTCACATTTAAGGACGAGGACACACACATCACGTTCTTGTTTGATCGTGTGAATCCAGCTGTTGAGATGTGACTTCGTTTGCCTCATGATAGAACACATCATAAAAGATTTGTAGCTGTAGCCAGCAGTCGTCTTTTTTAATTCAAGAAACTAAAGCGATGATGAATCGTGATTCTCACGAGTTTGATATGACATGAACAACAATTCCAGACTCGACTCGTTGTGCTTTCAGATTCTGGCCCTGGTCGCCGTCAGGAAGGCGATGGACCACCTGATCTCCCAGCACGACCTCAGCTTCCTGGACGACGTCATCCCCGAGAAGGACAAGAAGAAGAAGGAGGACGAGAAGAAGAAGAAAAACGGAAGCTTGGACAGCGACGCCGAAGACGTGAGTGTTAGCGAGCATCAGTTTCCTCTGGGGCAGCACGACGACACGTTTTCAGATGTCAGATGTCAGATTCTCTGTAAAGCTTCGCTTTGACTTTGACTTGAACGGTTTCCCATAGAACAGCAATCTCTGCTAGTTTCTCCTATTCATTATGCAACCGTCAAGGAGTGTGTGAGTGTTTTTATGTGAGTATTTTTAGCTTTTTTTTTTCCTGCTTTATCCCATAATCTAAGGATTGGACAGACGTCGGTTGGACAGTTAATCCTCATTTCTTAAAGGAAAACATTTTAGTGGTTTGGTTCTGGGTTAATGTGAACGGCTTGAGCGACCAGGATCCCTGTGGGTTCACTGACTTCCTGTTTTCTGAGGCCTGGTCCAGGTCCCAGCGTCCTAGTATTTATTTACAGTTTATTTATTTATTTATTTTTAATGCTATTAGGAAAAAAGGTGGATATAAATGAAACTAGGGTCACATTCCAGAATCAGATTTTCAGGACAAGAAGATTTGTTTTATTGGTTTTAAACCTAGAATCTGAGATCACTATGAACCCAGTGAGCAACACCACGCTGAATGGAGTCTGGCATCAACAGGTTAAAGTGGGATTAAATGAGAAAAAACAACGTCTCCTCGAGCTTCAGATGGTTTTATTGGGTATCTGATCTCATTTAAAAACAGCTGATATATCCCGCGTATCTCTACTGATGGTTTTATTTTCACCAGATGAAGCTCAGTATGTGAATGTGTGTGGATGTGTTTCCTCTCTCCCACAGTCTGACTACCCTTACAGTGAAAACGTTCCCAGCATTAAAATCCCCATGGACATGATGGAGCAGGAGCCCTTCTTAGGTGATAAGGCCTCCGACAGTGAGTAGACCCCCCGTGGAGGACGAAGACCAGCTCCTCCTCATCTGTCCCGCCTGAGCCCCCGCTCTGCTCTCGTTTAACCTGGCCTGTCCGTCTCTCTGCTCTCGTTTAACCTGGCCTGTCCGTCTCTCTGCTCTCGTTTTACCTGGCCTGTCCATCTCTCTGCTCTCGTTTAACCTGGCCTGTCCGTCTCTCTGCTCTCGTTTAACCTGGCCTGTCCGTCTCTCTGCTATCGTTTAACCTGGCCTGTCCGTCTCTCTGCTCTCGTTTAACCTGGCCTGTCCGTCTCTCTGCTCTCGTTTAACCTGGCCTGTCCGTCTCTCTGCTCTCGTTTAACCTGGCCTGGCCTGTCCGTCTCTCTGCTATCGTTTAACCTGGCCTGTCCGTCTCTCTGCTCTCGTTTAACCTGGCCTGTCCGTCTCTCTGCTCTCGTTTAACCTGGCCTGTCCGTCTTTCTGCTCTCGGCTCCACTGCTCATTAACATCTCGTTTTCTTCCCCACACCAGGACTGTCTTACGGTTCAAAACATGCATGGAATTAACATTTTCCTCTTTTTTTCCACTTCTCTCTTCATGTCAAATCTATGATTTTGTTCCAAACCTCCACGTCTCAATTAATCTTTTGATTCTGTTCTTGCTTCACCATAATCAGTTTTCTCTTTTTGCTTGTATTTGGCTTGTTTTGGACACATTACATAGGACCTGGATATAAAATCATTCACTGATAAAAGTTATCATAGAACAACTTTAGTATACTATAATTAGGACTAATAAAAATGTATTTGGTTTATTGTAGATGTAAAGAGCCTCACAGGTCCCATATTTGATCTTTCTCATTAATATTAACGAGCCTATCCTCTGATTGGCTGACTTCAATGGCTGTAATTGGGTGGTGGGCTTTGACCTCACTACTTTAGCTAGCCTAGCCTCACCGCTTGGTTTCTGGTTACTGGGCTGTGTACGTTTCACTGTTGAGTCTAAACGTGATTAAAACCCAACTCTCTATAATGTAGGACCTTTAAAAATCAATCAATCAAACAGTCATGGTGCTGAAGAACTCATAAAACACTCCAAAATACCCCTCAATGCATTTCAAATCAGATGAATTCATACGAGGCCTTAACGAGGCCTTAAACGAGGCCTTAAACGAGGCCTTAACGAGCGTCTAGCAGCTATCTTTGTCTCCTCCTCTCTGGTCCAAGGTGTTGGGTCTGCCTGGATGTAAATCACTTGTGAGACAGGACTGATCAGCTCATCTTTTTTTGTTGTGTCCGTCTACAGGAGATAAGTCCCCTTCATTCCTTGAACGACACACATCGTGCTGAGCAGCTCCGCTACTACCAGGCCAACTACCTGTCCAGGTGAGAACTGAGTTGAGCTGTGAGTGAGAAACACTATTTAAAAAAAAAAAACAAACACTCTGATTCATCAAATGAGGCTGAAGCGACCAAACTGAATAGAACCGGCACTGATTTGTTCTTACATTGATTCCAGGCCATGGTACCAAAGGTCATAGAAGGTCAGGAGGCGGCTAAGTGGTTAACATGATGCCGGTCTGAACTTTAAAGGTCACGAACTGAGATTTGGTTTCACATGATGCTCATGGTGGACATTTGTGTTGTTATTAATGGACTTTATGATTTTCTCCGTGAGTCATTCTTGAGACATTTTTGCCTTTTCAGTTCAACTGAATATAGAATGTACGAGCTGCTTGGAATGAAATCGCTAAATTACAGAAGCCCATAAACACAAGCTAATTGCCTAACAGTATATTCTATTATGTAATCTGAGAGTACAACTGCAACATATACTGTATACCATGAGAAAACCTCAGCTACAGCACTACAAAGTATTTTTATCTGCAGTAAAACACAATGTTACCGTCACAGTATCACTATATATGATCAATATTCACTTCATCAATACAGTAAGAAAATAGTTTAATATAATATCAGCATTGGGCTGCAACTAACCACTGTTTACATATTCAATTTAGACTTTAGCTGTTTATCATTTATATATTAACTAACTTTTAATGACTTCTGAAATATCTTACAGAATATTTTAATATTCCGTAATCATCCTGAATGTGATTTATATGATTTTATAGTCAAATAATTGATCTTTGGACTCATATCCTATTAATCATTGAACTTTGCATTCCAGATAATTTAGCTCGTTTCAAGTTCCCCCCCCCCCAATTGTGGTAGTTTGGCTTTGTTTTAGGTTTTTAAATAAAGTATTTTAGATATCTTTTTGCAAATATTCTAGCTATATTTTCTCTGTCACAGCAACGTAAATGAATTCTGGCTCTTCTCACATGTTGTTGGTTTCTTTTGAATCCAGGTTTAAGTCCAATAACCCTTCGTGGTTGTAGAAATATTCTATAATATAATCATTTATAGCAGGAAAAATGAAAATAGGTATTTTCACCAGTTGCCTTAAAATAATCTTTTACCAGGTTTGTCATCTTGCTTACTGTAAATCTATGACTGGAAATAATATAGTTATCAATTATTTTACATCCCTCTAGAACACCTATAAACTATTTATGTTCTTATTTAATCACTCATTGGATTAATTAACTCTAACAATTGACGTAGAACAGAAGCCGAGCAGTTCCCTAAAGATTCTGTTAGTGAAGTACAAAAGTAAAAAGGTCTAAAATTAGCGTATCGCCCCCGCGCGCTGGGATTGGTCCAGATTGGGATTCACCTTTACGCCTTTTACAGGAGACGATCCCTCCTTGTTTTTGTTTTTTTTCCCTCAATATTTGGAGCGATGGTTACGCTGCTCAGGGGGAGATTACACTTCCTCCCGTCATGTCCGCGACCTCTCATGACGACCAGGGGAGGTCGCGGGCCCGGGGTCACGGTTTGTTCCTGCATTACCCCATCTGCTGCGTGATTGTGCCGGTGCTGACGAAAGCCCCATCTGGGCGAGGATTAGCGGCCGCGGCGACGTGTGAAAAGCAGCTGCGGGATCACAGGACGTCAAACATGTCAATAAACAATTTACATGATTATTTTCAATTGGTTCTTCAGCTGCAGAGATCAGAGATCGTCGCTGTTCACACAACCAGCGACGAGCTGAAAAACATTCTACCGACAGACGAGCAGGCCGTGTGCGTCCATACATCACTGTTCCTGGTCATATTTTCCGTATTGTAATGTTAAATGATGCTTTTAAGTGGCTTCTTGCAAATTGAAAAAAAAAAAAAATATTTGACGAAAGCGGAAACGCCAAGGAGGCTTCAAAATATGATTCGTTTGACCTCATGTTACTTAACAGACAGACGGGGCAATGAGAGTCAGTGATGTTGCACATGGATTGCAGAGATATTGTGATAATGACGACATAATGCTTGACCCCCACCCCATCAACACACACACACACACACACACACACACACACACACACACACACCAAAATACCTAATCCTGTCCGGGCTAAGACTGAAGCCAAATTGCTTTGTGCTCAAACCCATCAAACATCTGACGCTGGTTGTAAAGACCGGAAACGCCGCCGTCACGCCGTCGTAACGCCGCCGTTTGATCCCTTTGACCCGACGTGGTGGCATTAAATGCCAGGATGTCGTCAGGAGACCACATCCGGGTTGACGTGAACCGCCGGAATGCTCCTTTAACTCCAGATAAATGTCTCTTTGTTCTCAGCAGGAGGTTGGATTTCAACAGGATACCCATAAAAGACGTTTTTAATATATATTAAGTAAACAGGAAGTGAGCTGGCACTCATTTCCACAATTCTGACAGATTGTCTGATAGCAGAAATCATAGGAAACTACAGCAGTCACTCGTACGACTGTGGATGTGTGTGATGTAACGGCAGCGTTTGATCGCTTTGACCCGACGTGGTGGCATGAAATGCCAGGATGTCGTCAGGAGACCACATCTGGGTTGACGGGAACCGCAGGAATGCTCCTTTAACATCAGATAAGCTCCACGCCTGTCTCATGGTGTGTGTGTGTGTGTGTGTGTGTGTGTGTGTGTGTGTGTGTTTTCAGCCCTGAGATGAGTCCGCTGAAGACCGTGCCTCAGATTAGAATAGAAATGGACCCGGACGACGACGACACGCTATACTGGAGGAGCAGAGGATCTGAGACGTCTCTGTAGAGCAGCGAACCCCCCCTCCCACCCCCGCTGGGCCCGTTCTGCAGCCAACCCCCCCGCAAGACAACTCTTTCCTTTCTCCTATTAAACATATTCTTCTTTTATAACTATAAGTGGCACAAGAAAAAAAGACACAGAAAGATTAACAAAGCTGTTTTAATCTCTTCCGCTCCACTGTTAACGGCCTTGGTGTCGACTGATAACTCCTTACTTACTCTTCTATGCAACTCCTCCTCCTACATATCGCTGATCAATGTAAATGCTGCAGCTCTCTGACCATGCATGGAGTTCTCTCCCTGCTCTTTTTATAGGAATATACAGTCGGCTCCAAAAGGTCTGAGACGTCTATTTAACATACCTACATGTTTGCATCATCAGAATGTCTTAGTCTTCCTTTTGCTGCATGGAATCCACGTTGCATCGCACACACGAAAAAAGTGGCCAAATGTTATCCAGCATGATCCCACAATGTTTCAGAGAGCCTCTTGTGATGTCACAGGATGCTCGGCCTTTCTCGGCCTCTCAGCTGTTCTACGGGGTTGAGACGTTGTGACTGTGGAGGAAAGTCCAGGACTCCTCCTCCATTAATCTCAAACTTGGATTTATCAGTAAATTGGGACCCCCCCCCCGTCATCCACTGGTATAAGCTGGTATTTCTTAGTGAGAAGCCGCTACTCGTCCTCTGAGACCACTACCAGACCGCCTTTTGTGTTCTTTGCATTTCGGCAAATTGTGTATCTGTGATGAAGTTTCTTTTTTTTTTTTTTTTCTTTCTATCACTCAGGGAACTAAGCTTGATGTATTGATCTTCTGATGGTTTGGTTTGGTCACTCTTGGTTTGCCCCGATCATGCTTTGGATACATTTGGATGCATTTTAGAGTTCCATGCACCGCTCCCTTAGAAGCCTTTAAAAGCCCCTCTGAGCTTAGAACAAATCCATCAAATGCACCTCAGCATCGTCTGCACATCTTAAAGTGACAAGGACATTTTGTGTAAAGAAGTTAGTCTGCAGTTTTCTGCTGACATCTAGTGGCCAGTTTGCAGATTGCACCTCTGCAAACATCTCAAGTGTGTTTGGTGCCACCTCCAGAGCTGATTATTGGTTTTGTCCATTCTGGGCTCCTGTAGAAACACGGCAATGCAACATGGCTGGAGCCCACTTCCCCATTTGGATTAAAAAATATATATATTTTAACAGAATTATAAACTAATTAAAACAAACATCTAAATATGCACACTGTACCTTTAAATTGTCAACGCCATCCATCTAACATAACATAACTTCCAGAATATTTCCTCTTTGCCACATATTAGATTTTCAATATGGTCTCAAGGCTTTTGGATCCCACTGTATATACATATCATCTGTTTGAATTTTTTTATATAAATCAAATTACTCTAATAACATTTTCCTGTAGCAGGAAAAAAAATATGTTTTCATAGCTCTACCTCTTTGTTTTAGATTCAATGCTTATTATGAACAAATGCAACATGCACGGGGATTTGACATTTTCTGTCCTCTTGCAGGGTCACGATCGATCAAGAGATTCACTTTATTATAGCTTGTGAAGGAAATGTGTGCAAATAGATTCTTCGAGTTAATTAACAGTTAATTAACATTGCTCGTCTGTACGTTCAGATGAGGTGACTATTTTTATTATCACTTTTTTTTTGATGCAGCTTTGATTGCTTCACGTTCTCTTTCTAATTTTCTGAATCTTTCTTTCACATCAGAGCTTTTTGTTACTTGTTTAAATTAAATCATCCGTTTCTTTATTGTTTTTTAATGATTATGTTGTGCGTGTTGGTAACTTTTTCCTGTCTTTTTTTTTGTTGTTGTTGTCCTATGTTGGTAGAAATCAGTTCTGCGGTACGTGATCATCAGATTTTTCTCAGCCAAACTTAAACTCTAACTATGAATGCATATCATATAATTGCTTGTGCTGCACACACGACTTTACCTAAGTGGCTTATAAGAAAAAACGATCCCGACGGAAATTCATATGATTCAAATATGACGGGATTACGAGAAGCAAATCAAGTCCACAGCAGGTTGGTTTCTTCACACGTCAGCTGCTGTTGTTGGATTTATCAACTGTGAAAATGGGAGCATTTGTTTCTTTTTCTTTGTTTTTTGTTTTTGTTTTACGGAATAAAAACCTCCACAGTTGCTTTTTAGGATTTAATCTCAATCTCTGCCAACGTGAAGCAGATTATTTCCTGTGCTGAGATCAGACGACACAACGTCAACACGATGCTGAGCTGACAGACGGTTACAGACGGTTTTAGACTCGACCACGAGATGATATTTTAATTTGGATTTAGGCTTTATACATGCATAACAACTGCTCTGTGCAGTCGTAAGTGTCTAAAACCACTAAAAGTTAATGCTTGTAGCGTCATACGTAACAGGCAAAAGTCAATTTGACATTTTTAAAGACATGAAATGCCTCTAAATAATTTGCTTTATTGTGGTTTTCCATCCCCAGCCTGAGGAGCCTTTAATTAAATTTGGATAAAAACATCTCTGTCTATACAAAGTCTTATTTTGATTGAATTATATATGAATTAAATTATGTATCTGAATAATAGCTTTGATTTTATGGCAAGTCAGTTCCACTAAATCTCACAAACTTTACCTTTAATTACAACTGTAGATGCAGCGATGAATGTTTTATTAATATTATATATTATCAGTGGTGGACAAAATACTTTACATAAGTAAAAAGTAGAAATACGGTCATCCAAATATGTATGTAAAATATGAAAAGTAAAAGTTATCAGTCATTATATAGCTCTTTAATTTTGATTAATACACTTTTTATAGCATCTTTAAAACAAGAAAATCAAAGGATGGAACTGACACTGTCAGATAAATGTAGTAGACTAGCAACTAAACTAAAGTGTGAAGTATAAAGTAGCCACATATAAAACTACTCAAGTAAAAGTACCACAAAATGAACCACACACTGGTTGTTTGCACCAGTGTATACGATACACAGTCTGTTCACCAGCTTACAAAGAGAGTTCCTGAATATCTAACGTCACACACACTGATAATGATGGACACAAACCGTGTGTAGTCTGATCCCAGCAGAACCTCCTCCTTCCTCGCTCTGTGTTTTACTTTTCACAGCATCTTAACAGGTAACTCACATGTCCCACAGAGTGATTCAGAATCTAGGGAAGCTCTTTGTTGTTTCGGCCATTTTCAGCTACAGTACAAGTTCGTCACGTCTGTGCACGACGTGCACCTTCTCACCTGGCTTTTTACGGCATGGATTTTGTTTTGTTTTTAATTCCAAGTCCAAGTGGGTCACAAATATATCTAAATGTATATGTATATGGCCCTGTGCACCACTATAGAATTACAGAAAAACAACTGTGTGCTGATGAGTCGCCTTCTTCCTCTGTAAATCCTGTACATAAAAGGCATGTTGGCTCGAACCAAAATGCAACGACTTACTTTGTTTTTTGTCTGTTTTTGTTTGTTTTTTTTTAGCTATAAATTCATCAGCCGAAGTAACAACGTCATTAATGCTCCACGTCGCCGTTTTTTGGAACGAGCGACGTCGGGCGGCCGTTAGTTTAACGTTTCACGGCGAACGCATGTCGGACGAAAACCTGCAACACGAGATGATGAAGAAAAAAACCCATGATGTTAATTTTTAGGATACGGAATACTGATACTTTATTTTTCTTTTGTTTTTGATTAACTTTTTTGTGACTTTCTTAGAACAGGTGAAATGGATTGTTTTAGAATTTATATATTTTTCAAATGAAATGTATATTGAAAATAAACAGAATTATCAAACAGTGACGGAGTTCTGCTTCTTGGCCTGTTACACATGGAGTAATATTAACTTTACATATTTATAATGACCTGAACTTTAAATAATGCTTAAAGAAAATATAACACTCATATCATAATTGTTAGATATTGTTTAGTATGTTCAACTGAGACAGGATTTAGGATATTTTTCATAGATTTTAATTACTTTTTTCTATAAAATTATTTAAAAAAACAGCTTCAGGACATAATTGTTATCACTACGTACAGTAAGTAGTAATTATTACTAGTAATGAATCAATCAAGTCCAAAATGTGAAGAATAAAGTTGATTAATTTACATTTCTGACTTAAAATACACAAAAAAAGCTTCCATTTTATTTATTTTTTTTATTCCTGGCTAAATTGGAATTCATTTTCCACTCTTTCATGCCTGGTCCTAACAACTTTATTTAACATTATAGATGTTTTAGCTCTATGTGCAATAAAACTGAATATTTTATGATTGAATAGATTTCATCTATTTCTACACACATGAACAATCAGGCCTCTTTATGTGAGGGATTTTTAGGCTGTTCATCGGAACGTGAGATTGTTATAAAGCAGTATTCACTCTTATAAGTCTATTATTTGGCCACAGTTTCCATTAAAAAAAAACAATACTTCAATATATGTAATCGTCGATACACTCATTCTGAGAAACTTTGCACTTTGAGACGATAAATTTCTTCTCTCAAACGGACTCTGCTCAGAAATATTTGGAGCTCAAACATTAAACTGCAGCAACAAGAAGAAAAAGTCCTGTTTGTGTGGAAGATTCCTGGAGAAGAAGAGTGCAGCGCTGCAGATCCTGGAGAATGAAGCCGTGGCTCCATCTACTGCCACCGCTGCTCCACTACAAACACTGAAGCAGCACGTGTATTCTAGACTCAAACTGAGTTGTGTCTTTTCACTTATCCAGGCCAATCTTAGCAACAAGATGAATCTATCTGTTGAATTATTGTTACTACTATCATTACTATTTTGATAATAATTCATAAATGTAGTCACATTCTAAGCAAAAGTGAAGGTTCATTGGTTTTCTCTGTTTTACTGAATTGTTCACTGATTAACGTTGAATTTCTCACCTTTATTATAGCGATAACTATATATATATATATATATATATATATACATATATATACATATACACATATACATATATATACATATACACATATATATATATATATATATATATATATATATATATATACACATATACATATATATACATATATACTTATACATACACATATACCTATATATATATACACATATACCTATATATGTGTATGTATAAGTATATATGTATATATATATATATATATATATATATATATATATATATATATGTATATATATATATATATATATATATATACACATATACATATATATACATATATATATATATATATATATATATATATATATATATATATATATATATATATATAGTGATATTTTCCAAAGGTTAAATGTTCAGTACCAATGTTACACATAAACCACTACAAAAAAATATTTCTACTATATTATAATGACATCAACACATGTTGATCTTATCTTCAGGAGTCTTTGAATGCCCCAAATTGACTGTAAAACTAGATGTAATGATGTAAAACTATTTAAATGGCACCATGAAAAAGAAAATGTACTAAACAAAGTGGTGATGGTAAATTTCTGCAAAGTATTTCACCCCATTTCTCTCTCTCTCTCTTTCTCTGCGTGTAATCACGAGCGTTGCAGTTAATTAGCAGATGAGCACAGTCCAGAAAATTAACAAATGACTTCAAGCCAAAATAAATGACCTGAATACTAAACCAAATATCAACACACAGGCCTGTTGCTGCCACTAGAGGACTAACAAGAGCTGTGGACCAGGCAGTGTGTGTGTGTGTGTGTGTGTGTGTCTGTGTGTGTGTGTGTGTGTGTGTTTGTGTGTGTGTGTGTGTGTGTTCAGAGCTATTTTAAGGGTCAGCTCACAGGTAAACCTTCAGCATTACAGGTTAACCGTACAGTTCAGGTTAGTTCTAGTCATTATTAATATTCATAATAAGTGAATGTGTCAAGTACAAGAGACACAGAGAGATAATTTGTGTGAATCTATTCAACCTTCACAATCATTACAGCCCAGGAAAGCTGCAGAACCTTAAGTCCAAATCACATATTTTAATATATACTGTATAGATAAGTGAAAGTGTTTTTTAGGGACTTTTACCTTATGTGATGTGAGCGTCTCAGGACAGAGGATGCTGTGTTGCTTTCATACAAACTGTAAAGTCCAATGGGATGAATCTGTGATTTGTGATTCTGGGCTAAACAAATAAAAATGTCAGTCAGTCATTTTCTATACCTGCTTATTCCTCATTAGGGTCGCAGGGGTCTGCTGGAGCCTATCCCAGCGCGTTACGGCGAGAGGCAGGGATACACCCCAGATGGTCGCCAGCCAATCGTGGGGCACACACACCATTCACACACACACTCACACCTATGGGCAATTTAGAGTTGCCAATTAACCTGAGCATGTTTTGTATTGTGGGAGGAAACCGGAGTACCCGGTGAAAACCCACGCAGACACGGGGAGAACATGCAAACTCCACACAGAAAGGCCCCAGACCCAGGCCCAAGGAGGTCTTGAACCTGCGACCTTCTTGCTGTGAGGCAACAGCGCTACCCACTGCTCCACCATGTCGCCCTCAAATAAAAATGAAATGAATTGAATTGAATATACAATTATATGAATCATTGATGGGGAGGTGCAGCCTGTGGCTTAGATCCAAACCCGTCACCAATACAATAGACGTGGTCTTTTTCCGTCTTTTCAGCCAATTGCAGCGTGTGGTTCTACAGCAGTGAGGCGTGAATGCGTCACCATCCATTATGGCAAAATGTGAAATAAAATGTGAATTGAAGAGCTGAGCTTACTTTCATCACTTATATATATTACTAGCAGCAGGAGGCCTCGCAGTCGAGAACCTCCATCAGCTCCTGGAGCCTACACACACACACACACACACACACACACACACACACACACACACACACACACACACACACACACACACACACACACACACACACACACACACACACACACACACACACACACACACACACACACACACACACACACACACACACACACACACACACATCACATCACATGCATGATGACCAGGTCCAGTCCCGGAACGTTCTGGAACACACAATCAGACGCCCCTTAACGCGCTGTGATTGGAAACGAGAAACAGGCGGGGGGTGGGGGGGGTTAATCTTCTCCGTTTAACCGTTGACGAGGGCGGCGCCGAGACACGTTTGGACGTCACATGACGCGCGGGGCGGTGGAGGAGGACAAGGACGAGAAGGATATTACAGTGATTGGAGATGGTGTGTGTGTGTGTGTGTGTGTGTGTGTGTGTGTGGAGAGTGAGAAAAAGAGTTTAACTCAGGCTAGAGCCAATCAAGTTGAAACAGTAACAGGAGTCGTCTGTTTCAACTGTAACTATTTAAACAATTTTAAATAATTTTAAAAATTCAAAAAAAGATTTGAAAAAATCGTTTGACTTGACTTATAATCAACCCAACATCTACTCTCCTCTAGCTCAGTTTTTCTGCCAAACGTCAGTTTGCTCAGCAGCAGGTTTCTCACCGTGTGTGTTTCCCTGTTCCAACAATGATCAGTTGCCTGTCGCCAACAGAAAATGACATTATGAAAAAAGGGGGCTGAGAGTGAAGAAAATCAGTCAAGCTGCAGCTGGACGGCTCAACAATGAGCTGAAACTGGCGAGAAAGGCCAGAAGAGACCGAGGGGGCGACGAGCGGCGGAGACTTCCCGTCATCCAATCACTGTGACTGACGCCTGTTACACACCGTGTGATGCCTGCTTTTTTTAGCTCGGCGTGTTATTTGAAAAAAAGCTCCAAAAAAAACATGACAGGTGCACAGCTGGAGCTGAAATCACAGCTGTCACGGTTATACGACGCGTCTCAATCTGTACACGACAGAGATCCCCTGTCTGTTACGCGCCAGATAATAGACTCCATCAGAATTTCACTGGCATATTCAAAGTGCTTCAAACCAGGTGGTGTTCACTTTGTTCCTGAATGGACGCCTTTAGAAACGGAGCACAAAGCGCTGACGTTGCAAAGGCACGCGAGAGTCAATAGTCATTTAAATGAGGATAAAAGCCATTAAAAGTGAATCATAAACCCTGCATGTGTTTGTTCGTCTGAAAAGAGACGAGAGAAACTCAAACCACGCTCACGTGTTCTCACCTAAACGCAGCTGAAACAATTATCGCTTCAAGACGACCTGATTGTTGGCTCGCGCACACACACACACACACACACACACACACACACACACACACACACACACACACACACACACACACACACACACACACACACACACACACACACACACACACACACACACACACACACACACAATGTAGACAGGATCGGAGCCTTTTACACACTGTTTCTACCACAACAATGAAAACTCAAGACAATCGCGTAGTGATGAATGAAAACAGCAATGGCTGAAAACAATACCAACAAAAAACAATAACGGAAGGATGCTAAAAGAGAAAGCAAATGATACGTTAGATGAGGAAGTGCCGTTGACAGGATAAATACACGGAATAGACGGGAAAACGTGTAATTAGGCTTTTGTGCTTCTGGAAACAGGATTAACCACAGCGAGGAGCAGACGTCACCGCTGTAAACTGTCCCAGCAGGTGAGCCGTCAAACAATAGTCGTAAACAGGAGTGTTGGAATGACATTTTGTCGGCTTTCAGATCATGACAACAAGTTAACAGAAGCTAAAATGATGCGTTTTTATCACAAAATGGGAAAAATAGTGAAGAAATACAACCAACGACAACATGGAAATATCCAAAGTTTGGTTTTCAGTTCGGTTTTTGCCCCGAGGCCAAAGTGCAGAAAGACGATCGATTTGTTCAATAAAAGGACGTTTTCTTTCCACCCTCTTCTTTCTCTCTAGGATTTCCCCTTTTTTAAGCCATTTGATATTCATCCCGGCGTCGCAGAGACGCAGCCTGATCCCATCATGGTCTGTGTGCTCTGTATAGATGCAAGTTATTAACATTTGCAGTGACCTGAAAGACAGAAGGAACCTGCTGGGATCCCACTACTGTGCACATTCACACATCACACACTGCACCTGCCCATACACTTCCAATCAATGTATTTGTCCTTCAAAACAGAGCAAGATGAACTAAGTCTCTCTGATTTATACATCTGTGTTACATTAACCTCTACTGCGATTATTCATACCAGCGGTGTCAAACTCAAATATACAGTGGGCTAAAGTTTTAAATTGAACAAACCCATGTGCCAAGGTTGAACAAATAAACATTTTAACATGGAACCATATGAGAAACAGAATCGTTCCCCTTCTCCATCAAGTGGACATGCAGATTGGTGGTAAAGCTCACATGTTCTGCTCTAAGTTTACAAAGGCTTGCTTTTTTTCTGGGCACATATGGTCACAAACTGGCTGATTTGACGATTTCTCCTGCCATGATATAACTTGCCTTTACAGCAGCCCCACTTTTCATCTCCTTTACTTTCTGGCTCCTTTGAGCCGTGTCCAGGTCCTTATATCTGTCCTGGTGCTTAGTTTCATAGTGCTGTCTAATGTTGTACTCCTTAGTTACTGGCACATTGGATATTCTGTCTCCCACCTGTCCAGAAAAGTTCTATTTTCTGCCATTTTCGGTAGCTTAACACAGTGACAGCTGTAGTTTGAGGTCTGGTTCGGGTGAGGGGCACGGGGATTCAGCCGAAGGAGTGCACAAGAAGACGGATCACGACCTTCTACAACATCCATGACTGCTGCCATAGACGCTACTGACACAGTCTGCCTCTGTTCTAAATGATGCACCAAAACAACAGCAGAGCATTATGAGATTTGTGGTATAAGCGATGAATGTGGTGCCAAATTTGGCCTGCAGGCCAGAGTTCAACACCTATGATTTACATTATTGTTAAATCTCTGCAGGATTCGCAGAGTTAACGTAAAGAGGTTTAATGTCACACTTTTTCATAACCATATGCATGCAATCATATGCAAAACCAGTAGAGATGATAAAGCCAAGACGTATTTCTTATTACGTGGAATGTTTGAATGAGGGCAGCAGGACGCTCGGTGTCAGCGAGGAGGTGGAGGCGGCGTGCAGAGCAGGATAATGAAAAGAAAAATTGTCAAGCAAAGGCAGAATGGAAAAAAAAAACGTAGCCCTGCAACCTCTGCTGGCACAGAGGTGGCAGCAAGCGGCTCAGAGCTGCGTCCCAGTTAGGAAGGAACTGGTGACGCAGGTTAGGGTACGATGCCAGGGCCGCGCTGTGAAGGCGTCACGGAGGAGGCGGAAAGCCAAAGCAGGATGATCCTGAAAGAGGGGCGTCAGGGATGCAGCGCAGAGCATCAAATCCACCTGATCCCCGACCCGGCTGCAGCACAGAGCCTCCGCTGACTTAGAGGAAGACTATGAGCTTCTACTGAAGAGAGAGGAAACCTAAACATCCTCAGTTTGCTTATTACAGTGTAACAGCAGCGAGCTGCCTTTGTTCATGCTACCCATATGGAATTTATTTTACTTCTGACACACCTTGACATTTCAATACAATTATTTTTGACTTAACAATGCCATTTATAGACTTTAATCTTAGTTTAATGTCTTCTTGCACCTTATAAGGATCTTTTTTGTTCTCTGTTGAATAATTATTCACCTCTTAATGTCCTTATCACAGCACTATATCACAGACCCATCTGTCAACACTCTTTGCTTTCTTGGCCACGTTCACATCTTCTCTACCTCAAATATCAGGATATGTTGCACATTTTATCTTATTTCACCATTTAATTTTCATTGAAACTTTTCACTTATTTTATTTTCTCCCCTTTGTTTATCAGTGCCTCTTTGACCATTATGTGTATTGTGTATTTTTATAACATACTTGGACCCCTTAATTTCCCATTGGGAATCAATAAAGTTATAAGAATTCCGTGGCTCCTATCCCTAATAATTAAATACACACACGATCGTGGAATGAAAATTATCAATTTCCATCACAGTTGTCTGTCAAACATGGTTATAGCAGATTACCAGAAAATAAAATTGCTATTCTGACAATAAATTATCTGAAACTTAGTCACTCAATAGTGATAATGCTCTGAGAAAGTTACAGACTCAACAGTTCATAACTACCCTGAGCATGGAAAATCTCTGGTGTCGTGTTCAAATAAAACAAGCGTTGCAGCCTCAGATTTCACCAGCTAATGATACCAAATAACAAAAAGTAATTAATGTCCATTAAATTGTCCATTTGACCTAAGAGACGATGAGTTTGGTTTGTTTTTAGTCTGATGAGAACGCAAACTTGGGGCCAAATGAACTATTCAAGGTGCATCATGGGAGGAGACACTAATTAGTTCAAGTTTGTACAATAACCGTTGTTGAAAAGTCAATCGGAACAATTTTGGTTGATTCGCAGATGTGAAAGTGGACCACGGTGGAGTCTGTACACTACGTGGTAGAAACTGTGTCTGATACGGACCAAATCATCAAACCAGTGGTGTGAAAGCGCCATTAGTGTCTGGCATAGTGTACAAAGGAAATTCAACAATTTAAATGCAAATTTCCTGAGATATTATGTTAACACACAAAACGGACAAACACAGGTCAAACATAGAGGAATTCATTCTACGCATGAAACAGGAGCAACTACTGTACAGGAAGGAAGTGTCGGATTATTTCTGAGTAACCATGAATATTTTTTAATCTGGTGTTTATACAGGTATCAGACAATGTCACGGGTGTCACTAAATCATCCAATCAGGCGACAGGATGACTGTACGAAGACAGGAAGGACAAGGGGATGTCATTTTTACAGCTTAGATTTATAAAATGGTTTGTAAGGCAGGAGATAACCCCATGTTCTTCTAAAAAAAAAAATAAAAAGGAATATTGTTTTGAATGGAAATGCATGTAACTGACTGTATATGAATAGCAAAAGAAAATCCTACTATTGCACTTTTTGCTTATGATATCTCTTCTGTTTTATAAATTCAAAGATTAATAATCCTGTTAATATTTATATTACATATACTATATTACATATGTACATAAAAAGAAGTGGAGAAATGTGTAGGTGTTCTTTATACATTAATTTTTACCGCCTGAGATTAAACTGCACTGTACAGTATGTGGTCCATGAAACCCCTGTCCTACGTCAATGCCCAGTAATCATTCAGAAAATGTTCACATCAATATAACCCAGCTGAACTGGATAAAACTGTTTTTTTGAGTAATAAATCTCCAAGAAGAGGAAGTCGAGGTCATTTTACAAACGGATCATTCAGAGCAGACCCGGGTCCTTCATATATTATAGTATATGAATGAAAATCACAAAAGCATGTAATGTCCACTTTAAAAACTTTCCTCCACCTTTGAGTGTTTGCAATGTTTTCCATTTAAAAAGCTTTCTCAACTTTTAAATTGCATTTTGAGTTTTTTTTCCCATATATTATTTAGCTTTTTCATATACACTCTACAAATGACATACATTATACAAAGCCCTTTGAATTCCTCTTGTATGTGCTATACAAACGTATTTCTCTAAAATAAACAGTGTTTTCAGTGGCAATGAATAAGCTCCAGGATGAGTGACACAGACACGGCGATGTCAGAGAATTATGGGATGGAATTCACGGCTTTAAGCACATTTATTAATTGATCAGAGGAATGTGGTGGGGTCTCAGTAAAAAGACTCTGTACATTTCTGCAGCTCCCGCTGTTATTAAGCCTGTCCAATCAGAATAGAGCAGCCTGCCTGTGTAAATATGGGTTACATAATGATCTGATCTGGGACACAGAGACAGGAGGTTGAACAGTTTACCTGCTCACCTGGGAGAAAAAACAAACAAAAAAAAAGCCTTCGCTCCGGCTCCCTCAGCCTCTTTTCCTGTGAAATATTCCAGCTTTGCCTGCGTCGCGGCTCCTGGACATGACACGAGCCTTTGTTCTTAATACCTTTTTCCTCGCCGTGGCTGTGCAGGAGCGTGTTGTCACAAACAGAGCCTGGCTGGGTGCACACGTATCAGCCCGTCCGCTGAACCCAGATGGGGCCCTGAGG
>JAYKQN010000005.1:23907500-24115000 GCA_036785175.1 Eupleurogrammus muticus
AGTTTACAGAACAGACGACTTATCCGTTTAACTGGTTATTTAAAGGAATAAAGTATCCTACAATTATCATCAATGATGAACACAACTGATTCACACATTTCTGGTTCAGCTTGACTCTAAATGAGAATTAAAAACGAGGGTTTTAGGTGTCCCTACAAGTTAAACCTCCAAAAACCATGAGAATAATTCTTATTGTGCAGCTCCAGATCCCTGAGACTAAACTTTAATAATTAATCCTGTCTATTCTAGTCTATTATCGTTTGCCTCTTTTTCGTTTATTCTTACAATACCATATTTTTATTGACTGTCTACATCTTGATATATTTCAATAGCTCATTTATAGAAATTATTTTGCAAGGTAATTTGCTGTTTATGTCACTTCGTGTCTTTTCAGAGAATATTCATTGTTCTTTTTTTATTATTGGGTGAGAGAACAAAAAGTCTTTGTAGGGATCACAGGCTCTTGTGTTAGCAGTGATATTGTGTTCGTGTTTTATGTAGAGAACTTTGAATTCGCTTCTGCTGAAACTTAGTGTAAAATAAACTTTCCTCACCAGGATAATAGTCTGATCAGAAACCTAAGATGAAGTTTTAATTTCCAAGCAACCGAGGCAAAACTTAAAAGCGGTTTCAACTGCACGAATTTGCTCTGTTTGATATTAATTTATGTATTTTTCTTGAATATCAATAAAGTGAGTTTTTAACTGTGGTTCAGCCAAATGTGACCAGTATTTATTAATTATTATTTATTTATGGAAAAAAAATCACCAGCACAATAGTTTGGTTTAATACTGAATTCAAATGATTATTTGCTTGTTAAACAACCCATTTATTCAGCATGAGAGACTTTGTGTGAAAACAGATTTGTTGTGCTGCCAGGTGCTGCGGATACGACCTTAGTGCAAATCTTGCACATTACATTGCGTCTCAAACAGCAAATAAATAATGTCAACTCAATTATATGAGTTTGGAGATCGTGAGACATGCAAATCTAATTTTAATTATTTGCACAGCCTAACATATACTATGTTCCTGATCCTGTTACACAACACGATGCAGGGTGCAGCATTATGACACCATACGAGTGTGTGGGGACACACACAGTGGTTTGGATTGTGGCCCACGTCGCTTACAGTGAAAACACATTTTAAGGAGATTTACAGGAGGGAAGAAGAGCGAGGAAAACATCTTTTACTGTTAGTAACAGAATAAGAGAGTAAGATGCTGACAGCTATTCATGTTAAATAGAAGCCACATACAGTATGATGATGTGTAGCTTACTTGTTAAAATAAATATTAAAAAACAGTTGATTTTATTAAGAACAAAACAACAAATATTCATTTATTGCATGTGCATGAAACTTCTAAATGTTGCAGAACCTTCTACACATTTTGGGGTAAGTTCAGACATGTACCAGAGACTGTCCATCCTGTTACACAAAACGATGCAGGGTGCAGCGCTATGAAACTATTAAGGACTGAATATATATCAAAAGAGTGAACAGCACATGCACATGCACAGAGCAGCTCCGACGGTGCAACCTCATCACATTCGCAGCATAAATCCGCCTTATCACCATCGGGTGTGAGAGGCCAGAGTGGATGCAGAACGCCACCTCCACGTCACGCGTCTGATTTCATCCGCTCCCTGTGTGCAAACAGCAGTTCCTGCTGGTGACTGGCTGCTGGCGCACGCACGCACACACGCACACACACACACACACACACACACAACGCCGCCGTTAAAGAACGTCTCGAGTGCTGAGGCAGGAGAGACGCTCCTCGCCAGGCAATAATGTTTTGGCCTTTAAACAATCAGCACCCTTTCAAATATGAAATGAAAAACCATCATGAGCCGCCGGCTCTTGCAATTCCGCTCGGATTAGGCTTTCATTGGTTTGTGCCATTCGCCGGCAAAAAAACAATTTCATCCTAATTTTACCTGAAATGCCCTTCTGCTGGGTACATTCTAACGTGTGTTGCTGCGATTATCGGCAATTGTGTGAATTTGGAGTAAAGTCTTTTGTTTAAGGAGGGCATCCATCCATACAATGGGCTTGTTTCTTCCAGAGGGACGTTATTGGAACGCTTCCCGTTTGGACACATCGTCGTTTCTTATATGATGGTTGTTATTGTGCAAAAACTGGCACCAGTTAAATCCCAGAGACCGTGTTGTGTGAGGAGGAAAGGAAAAGTCACATCATTAATTAGCAAATGGTGTCATTATGAGCCTCCACACTGGAAATGTTCTTTACTGGTTTTCATACAGGATGAACAGCGACCTGCTTCACTGTGGTTCATGTTTTCAAAGGTCTCATATCTGCAAAAAGCCATTTTCCCGTTGGTGTTTTTTTTTTTTTATAATTGTCCCATGTCCAAAATAATAACTTTGATTTGCACTTTAAAACTCTGCCATTCAGAAGAGAGGCTCATGAATATTAATGAGACCGAAAAATGACCTGCGCTTTCTGCAGCTCCACAGAGAGCTCGCTAAAACCACGTTAATGTGAATTGAGCCAAGTTATTTAAATTGCAAATATATCACATTAGGAGCAAAAAACTTCAAATAAATCCCCGGAAATTGTAGCTGCGGGACCTTAGAAGTCAACACCAGGAGCCAAAATGAATACTGAAGCAGGTTTTTTTTGCTTAATCATTCCTCCTGCTCATACTGACCATCAGAAGCTGATTTTTATCTGACGTTGATCATCGATAATCATCGTGGGATTTGTTAAATTTGCATCCTCTGGTAACAGCTTGACATAAAGTGTAGGAAGTGAGTTTCTCCCACTGCAGATATTGTTTTCAATGCCGTCTAATATATATATATATATATGATAATTTAATGTAATTCCTACACACAAAACAAGTGTGTGTGGGGACACACACAGTGGTTTGGATTTTGGCTCACGTCGCTTACCGTGAAAACACATTTTAAGGAGGGAAGAAGAGCGAGGAAAACATCTTTTACTGTAAGTAACAGAATAAGAGAATAAGATGCTGACAGCTATTCATGTTAAATAGAAGCCACATACAGTATGATGGTGTGTAGATATTATCCTTCGTCAAGGATCATGCCTGACAAAAAAGTTTTCAGGTTTCATTATTAAATGTTCGAACAAGTTTAAAACAGCTGATTTTATTAAAGATCAAATCAACATTTAGGGTTGATTTATTGCATGTGCATGAAACTTCTAAATGTTGCAGATGCTTCTACACATTTGGGAAAGTTCTGATTCACTGACTATTTTAACTTTTAAAGATCCCCTCCACACATTAGTGCTGTCAAACAATTACACATTTTATCTAATTAATAACATGCTTTGTGATTAAATAGTCAATTTACTTTAAAAGAATCACAGCAAAAATTATATATAAAAAATCATATATTATAAATTATATATATTATTATGATATATACATACATACACATACACATATACATACAGATATATATATATACATATATATATATATACACACATATATATACACATATATACACATATATATATATATATATATATACACATATATATATATATATATATATAAACACATATATATACACACACACACACACACACACACACACATATCTATATATTATTATTATATCATCACTTCTCTTCACAGTAATGATGTAATATATCCTTGTGCTTTTCAATTAAAAAAAAAATTCTGCAGTTTATTTGGGGTCAGAGGTCAGTTTTTGTCTGGTACTGATCTGATTCTTGACAAATTGTCAACAGATGACTTTTTTTTTTTTTTTTAAACACAACCTTCGTGGCCAAAACCAGTTTTCTGAGGCGCCGTCTGATTGAGTCGTGTGATTGGGACAAAGTTATGTGCACCCACAACCAATCAATCTCCACCGTGTCTCAGTGGAAATAACATGTTGCTGCCTCTCAAGTCCAGAAGGTGCGATGCTGTTGGCTGCTGCTGCTGATGGTTTTGTCCTGTTAGTTGTGACCAAGATGGCCGACACTGCGGCCAGAGGAGAACAGAACCTGTGTGTGTTGAGCGTTTCTGAAACACACGACGGCGTCATAACTGCTGGATGCAAAATGTCTGATGTCACAAATCCCCCCTCATCAATATTCAATTGAAGGAACAAGCGAGTTGAGACTAAATCTAACCTGACAAATTTATTATTGATAGGTGCTTAAACAAAGTGGATTCGCATTGAAAATGAAGATTTAACCTTTTTATTGAATGATTAAATATATATTTCTACACTGCAATTCCTTTTTTCTACCTGATTCAGGTCTTGTTTAAAGTAAAAATTACTGCCTCTTTTCAAAAAAAGAGATTAAATTGAATAAAATCAAGGGGGAAAAATGAAATAAGATAGCCTAATTGTACCAAAAACACAATATTTAGATAAGATTTCAGTGTCAATTTATATTAATTATCTTCTCTGGTAAACCATTTGAAGACATGAAGATTAAATACAGATTTTTGCAGTTACTACTTTGTTTTATTAAACCTAATATTTTGATTTAATGAGGGACTCTGGACACCAGCCTGAAAGTAAACTAGGACACGTCTTTACTGCAGAGAGTTGCGGGACTCAGTGATTCTGCTTAATAAAACATTTCAAACTTAACATTGGTCAGAAGATTTTTTTTATAATAATATATATATATATATATATATATATATATATTTTTTTTTTGCTTTAACCACATTAGAGGCAGCACGTTTGCCTTTGCTCAGAACGGAAACAGAAGCCCGGCATTGATTTTGTGAATCGAGCGGGAAGAACCACAAAGACTCTCAGTGGAGAGCGGAGACGGCAAATTAATTCCCCTCGATGACAAAAGACAAGTAAACGACCGTGTTCCCGAAATAAAGGAAAGCGACAAACAATTATACGATACAAAAACACAAAACAAAGCCTAAACGCATCTCCACCCTCGACCCTCTGGAGAAACAACGTTTTCTTGGCTTTTGTTTGATGTGTGAAACAATTTGACATTTTACTTCTCAAATACGTAAAAAATGACATGCTATACGTGTGATATATAAGTTTAATATATGTGTGCTGTTGCATACACTAAGGCTGGCAGAGCTGGTCACTCAAGAGTAAATGTCGAGCAGATTTCAGGATTCTCATTATGGGAAAATAACCGGAAAACATGCTCCACCTCCACAGTAAACGCCTCCAACAATCATTAATCCAGATCAAAGTTGTGCATTCACTGGTCTGAAAAAAAGAGGCGACGCAAAGTTAAAACCGATGCTGACTCTGCCTGTGGTAATGTGAGAGTAGACTAGAATTTGAGGTAGAGAAGATCTGAAAATGACATAAAGATCTGCAACCTCAGGACATATGTTCTGGACCTTTGACCAAACTGAGGAATCTTTAGGAATCCATCTGTCATACCTGGTGGAAGGGCTGTAATACGCCACTGGAACCTTTCTGTGCCCTTACAGCGAGAAGAATGACATTACAGAAACAGAAGGATGTAGAGAGGTCACATAACTACATCTGACTGGAAACAAATTAAATATACTATTAAAGGGTGAATTTTAAAACCCTCTATTGCCTGGCAGCTCTTCTTAAGGAACGTGAAAACAGTTAAAACTGGATTATAACAGGTATGTAATCACTATATATATATATATATGTATATGTATATATATATGTATGTAATTATCTACCTCATAATTTACTGTCATGTGTCTATATCCCTTTAATTATTTTAATTGATTTATTTTTATCTACCTCTTTAATTAATTTAAATATAAATATAAGTGTTTTTTCTTTTTTCTTTCTCTGATCTATAACACTCATGTGCACTGATGTAGCTTTTAAACGGGTTCCGTTTCCTCATTCACAGAACAGCCTGCAGCCACTTTTCCTGGTATAAACGTACCGTTTCAGTTCTGTTGTAAACCTGCTCGTCCTGGAACAGGAATCCTTATTTGTTTCCCCCATTGAAAGTTTTTTAGGGAGATTTTCCATGTACAATATGAGGTTCTAAGGACAGGAGATGTTACATTGCTGTTGTACAAGCTGCAAAGCCCATTGAGGTGAATCTGTGATTTGTGTTTTTGGGCTAAATAATTAAAATGGACTTTATCTTTTATCGGAGAAACCCAACAACCACTCCACAAACGCATGGCTCGACACGGAGAGCCACCACATCAGGACAGGACTCAGCAGCACATCTGCATCTAAAGGAAAAGGGACACTGCTTTAAAGACAGGGACGTACAAGTAGGACAGAGGGAGGCCGTCTATGTCCATTTAGAAAGACCAGCTTTGACCAGAGGAGGTGGGTTACGTCGTAATCTATCTGATCTCAAAATGAGATCTTGAAGTGTGACTTATGTGTTTTCCAGCATCAGGCCAGAACTGAAGAAGCCTTCTGGGTGAAAGGTGAAACATCTTCAAGCTACAAGAAAAAGTCCAGTTGCTTACAAGTAACTCCTTTAAACACTGCAATGACCTGGATGAGTGAGAATCTACACATATTTTATCCAATTTAATGCTTTCGTGTGTCTGGCCGCTGAGTTGGATGTTGATGTATATGGTTATCTGGAGTTATTAAAGCAACCTTGATTATAGCCCTATTTTTTTTTTTTTTTTTTAAAGGATTGTCCTATGTGCAGAGACAAACCAACAGTGAACCCGTCCTACCTCTAACTATCGTGTGTGTGAATCCACACTGGAAACGTGCGATTCCTCCGAGCCGTAAAAAAATCTGTTGTGGTTAAAAATCGACTGATTCCTTGAACGGGCTCGACGGCCTCTTCCCGAGAATGACAACAACGCTCTATTGTAGACAAGCAACAAGTCCCCCAGAGCAGCTCTGGTTGGTTCATTAACGTGATTTCATTAGTGTAATTAAATAAGAGGTTGTGGACATTAGATAGACATACCCTTGTAAGGAGCTCACGTCATATTTGGTTTCTCTGCACACCAGATGTGTGGACTGGAAGGCTAGAAGGTTAATGTCATCCCTCTCCTTTTCTAGGGTGGTTTTACTAGTTTTCGCACCGCACGCCACACACTCTCCTCTCCGTCTCTCTGGATGCCGCAACATTTAATTCGGCTAAATTCACACAACCTGAGGTCACTGTCACACGAACGAACACACAAACCGAGCCGCGTCTTGGCTTTCCAATCCTCAGGCAAGGACACGTCTTATTATCCAGAAGTCTAGACTGAAAATCCAAAGGTGAACGTGACTTTGTCCCCCGGACTTTTGAATATAGAACGGTGCCCTTGTTTTAACCAGCGTCTTCTGGGCAGATCGCTATAGGATTTATATTTATAGTGCTGTGTGTTGGAGAAACGGGCATTTACTAGTTTGTGCACATGAGCTTGTGCACGAATGAAACCTGGGTAAGACATTAGAAAATAAAATAAATCACAGCTTTTGATTTAAAACGACAGAAATAACCTGATTTTTCCATTTAAAGTTCCCAGCCAGTTTACCTATAATAATATAATAATAATAAATAATTAATAATTGATAAAATGTCAATCACTGTTTCCCTAAATTGAAGATGCAACCTAAAATATCTTTCTTTTGTCCAGACAAAATCACTGTATTTTATAATATTAAAGAACTAAAGAAAGCAGGAAACAATCAGAGCTAAGAAGTTGGAACATTTTCCTCTTAAATATGCCTAAAATCGATTATGATTCGTAGTTTCAAATGTTTTCCTAAGTTGCAGTGAAGTACAAACTCCAGAGACGGGCTGTTTTTAGAAATACAGAGTAATTTCCTCAAGTGAAAGCATGCTGTTAGTTCTAAACATGAGATTCTTGTTTCCAGGAGCAGCTGACGGTCTGATGGAGAGACGCAGACAGGAGAGTTATTTTTGGACTTTTGATGGGATTTGTCGAGGTAAAAAATAGAAGAAAAGAAGAAGAATGCCAGTCTTATCTTTTCAAAAAAAAAAAAAAAACCTGCAAGAAACAGGAAAAAACAGACTGTGTGTAATATTTAAGATAAGTTTAAGGTTTATTCTCCATATAATTTGAACATCCCCATGCCTGAAAATACAAGCAAAACATCTAAAAGTTGTATTTTTTGCCTCGATTTTCACACACACAAAAAAAACACCTCCAGTTATTGAAGAATCCACCAATACCAGATAAACAGAGGAATAGGAGGAATAAAAGTTGCACTGATCCCCCCCCCCCCCCGACGCGAACACCACCAGCTTTGTGAGTCTCGCTCGTTTGAGTCCGGATGAAGCAGATATAGATAGAAACTGGATTTGTGATGCTGATGAAGCCGTGGCCCTGAGCCGACCTCCTCACACGTCAGCTCGTGTTGGTTGAACGTGATGGTGATCAGCATCCAGGTATACGGACGCAGCACAGCCACCAACATCCTTTATTAACCCAGGCCATACGCTGGTTCTTTTTTTTTTTGCATTCTTTCTTTGGCGATGTGGCTTTGTTGCACACAATAGGGTCAAAAGCTTCCATTCTTCTACTGTCCTTGGATTTAATTAAAGAAAAGTCTGGCTGGAACATGCAGTATAAAGGCTTCCCTACAAGAACCCTTTAATGAATGAAGGTGGCATTCGTTCATTTTTCTTATCGTTACTACAGTATGAACACATGAACAGTCTCTGCTTTTCTTCAGAGGATAAATAAGTGTTTAACTAAGATACCAACATCAACAGAAAATGACATGTACATTCCGTCTACTGTTCTATATTCATCATGGCTGCCAGTTTAGAGAGGAGCTTTTTTTTAAATTCTATGATAATATTTGTCCTGTTTTGGCGCAGCAGCTTCTATTGTTCCAAGCCGCCTCGGGGCATTTCTGTCTGGTCTCTGTCCAGTAAAATAATAAAATAAAATTAACTTTTATCTAACCTGAACACCAGGGAACTGTAATCCTACAGCTCACAGCTCAGTGATTGGCTATGCCAGAACATTCTTCAATTTAATGAAGATAAAATTGAATTTATTGATTTTTGGAGCCAAAGAGCAAAAACCCTCACTCTGCTGGACACAAACCCAAACCCCTACGGCGTAGGCTGATGTTCACCTCCCCAAAAAAAAATCTTAATTACACATTGGGGTGATTTGAACTGAAAAAGGCCGTGACTGGTCCTCCCAGAACATAATTTTCATGCAGTTCATGCTGGTATTTCTTTCTGCAGGATTTGTGCTTGTGGAATGACAAACAATGGACAGAGTGGAGGACAGACTCATCGAAGAGTTCTGAAAATATGACCGTCCTTATGACTGTTCTTTTAGGCATTACAGAGACATCTAATAATGCAAAAATACGTGGAGTAAGATCACCAGATGATTGCCACATCTGTCACAGTTTGAGGAAAAAGTCTTATATAAACTCTCAACATTTGCATTTAAAAACCGATGAGCTCCAAACACATGTCGTCCATTCCTGTTGCTGTCTTTTACTGTGACCTATGACCCATGAAACCTCGCAAACACACAGCCAACCCCCCCTAGTGACGTGGTGGTGAATCACAGAGCGACATGTTCCGCCAGCGTAAAACTTCAAATGTTTAATGCTACATCCACAAAAGTATAAATTACCGTATTTTCACAACCATAAGGTATCGTACTGAAAAGGCGCAGTCACAGTTTTGTGTGTCATTACTGTGTTTAACACACACATAAGGCACTTAACTATAGGGCACAGGTTCAATATGCAGAAATAGATTTATACAGAAATAGAGCGGGAGCTAAACTGAGTTTGTGCTTTATTTAAGTATTGATTATGAAGTACTTACATTTTTTATTCATCACAGGCATGGTAAAACACACAGATAAAACAAGCATATTTAAAAATAGAGCGGGGTAATGTTTTCAATCAAACCATCAAAATCCTCATCCTCTGTTTCTGATTCCAACAGCAGCTAAATCTGCATCAAACATGCCAGCTTCACTTACTTCACCATCAGAGTCATTCTCCTCTAAATGATGCGTTATAATACGCCGGAAGTTGCTGAGCTACTGTTCCTTGAAAATGTTCAATTTCATTTCTTCTGCTAGATTTACTGCTTCTCCCACTCGTTCTTTGCTCGATGATCCACTGAGCGAGTCTTTTCCTCCAACTCTTCCCACCTCGCTTTATGTCTGCGGGAACTCAGCTGATAGTTAATCGCCTTCAGTTTAAACTGTGCTTCATAAACGTGTCCCTTTGCTATTTTCAGGGTTGTTAAAACAATGATGTTCTGCATAACGCACATCCCCGTTATTTATATACAATCCATGCCTACACCTTCCCCTTTTGACGTTCTCATCGTGTTCTCTACTACGTTCGCTTTACAAGAACATACATAGGGTGCGCTGCACATTTCAAAGGAAATCCAAGACTTTAATGTGCGCCTTATAGTCATGAAAATACGGTACACTCGAGACCAGAATCTCAGCAGCCCTATAAAAAGCATTAAAAAGACAGCAGGAGAATATAAGAAGGATAAAAGGAGAGGTCTCTGCAGGATTTGTGAAGATGTGTTCATGCATTTATCTTCAGCAGATTCAGTTCAAGTCCTCACTAAGAGCCACAACACTCCACTTGTGAGGTTTTTACACTTGTTCCTTCCCTGGGAAAGGATTGACTTTAAAATGCTGCTGCAGGTTTAGAAAAGCACTGGATGGTGGCGAGCAGGGCTGGCTAATCCTGGTCCTGAGGGCCGGTGTGGGAGCAGTAACACCTGATTCTACTAATACAGGTCCTTAACAAGGGCTCTAGTGGTTGATTAGTAGAATCAGGTGTTTTATTGTGCCCCTCCAGGACCAGGATTCCCCACCTCTGCTTTAGAGTCTAAATCTAATTCTATTATTTTGTAAACCGTGCAGACCTCAGCCCAGTTTCTGTCCCCTGAGTCAAAACCAAACCAGGAGAAGCAGATTTCAGTCCTCATGCTGCACAGATCTGGAACATGTATCCTCGTGCTGGGGCTGTGATGATGCATAGAAGTAGAAATAAATAGAAAGTACGTTGAATGTTAAAATACGCCGATGCCTTGTCAGTCCAAAAGAAAGATGGCGACACTGAAGAGTCTCAGAGTCTTCAAAGTTCAACACACAGACTCGTTAATTAATAGTGAGGGAGTATTTTCAATTAAAAAGAAGTGACTCCATTATCTGAAATGGCGTTTCATTCCAGCTTGACAGCAGAGGCGCCTTCAGGGAGTTTTTTTTTTTTTTAACCTTGCCATCACATGTTGGAGCAGCCTATAACACTACTGTGGGTTTTTCTGTGTAATTAACGTACTCGTGCACTCAAGGTGTGAAATGACATTCTTTATTAACATTTTTTTTCCTATTTCAGATATGTGAATTAACATGTACAAGTTGCTCGGTAAAGAAGCTGCTTCAGCTATAAAAACTACAGACTAACCTACAGATAATTGAATCAAACTAAAAAAAAAGGATGTATTTAGAAGTATTGTTAATCATTTATCCCAGCCCGACCTCACTTGTTACTTGTACTATTATATTTTACATTATTTCTTTTATCCTTCTCTTTTATTCTTTAAATGTCCTTTTATAATGATTTTGCACTTTGTCCTGATGCGTTGATATGTGCTGTAAACACGCCTGGCGGCTGACAACGCAACTCAACTCACTCGAATATTCTTCACAAAGTCGTTTCCATGAGCGGCGCACGTCAACGTCAAACGGCTCCGACGGCGCGCGGCGGCGTTAATGTTTTAATTGTTCCGTGTCGCCTTCTGCTGACACTTGTACGTGTGTGTTTTGTTGTTGCCTGCTGATTCCTGACAGCAGGGGCTGCAGAAATGATGCACACACACACACACACACACACACACACACACACACACACACACACACACACACACACACACACACACACACACACACACACACACACACACACACACACACACACACACACACACACACACACACACACACACACACACACCAACTACTACTTATTTCAGATTGATTTACCTCATACTTCAGCAATCTGACGCTTATGTGATGAATAAGTAATATTGATCGGTTTCTTTCCTGTTATTTTTATTTTATCATTATTTTTAATTCATTTAGGAATTGGTATTTTATCTCACTATTAATAGGCCTTATCTCGTTCTTAATGTCGTGACGCACCTAGACACGAGTGCTACAAAACTTGTGAGACAATCCTGCTGCCGGTGGTTTACAGATCCATGTGATGAATTAAATATACACACGGTATAAAGAATAAATGAGTGTAAAGTTGTATGCGTGTACATACTGGCATTTTTTTTCTGATTCTTTTAACTATTATATGTTCAACCAATGTACTCTGATAAGGACATGTTTTGTGAATAGTTGAGTAGAATGGTCTAACCAGGGAGAGGGATTGCAAATTCACACAGGAATCCCATGTGCAGCTGATAAATAAAGCAATAAATAAATAAGCCTGCATCTTCTCCGTAACCTTGAAACTCCATGACTCTGAAATTCTTGCTCTTCTCTTCAACTCTTTCATAGTCAATAGTAAAAAACAAAAAACAAAAAAAAAACTCACATATCTGGAACATTACATAGACATTTTAGTGGCTTTGATTGTGTAAATGATCAAATGAGAACTTCCACATGAACAGGTGAAACCACAAAGATCTTCTCCAGGTGTACAAACATGTTTTTTTCTCCATTCTGACTTCTCGCCTCAGACTCTTTCACCAGATCTTACTATCACTGCTATCACCTCATCCCACTTAATTGGGCCTCCTGGCTTATCTCTCTTTTCTCTGTGTATTCAATCAATAAATCAGCCTCTTTAACTAAAAGGTAACACAAAGTGCTTCACACAATAGAACAGCATCTCCGTCTCAATTAAAGTCTAAAAAATCTGTGCTTCAAAATACCATTTAACATTTCCAGCTGCATCTATCTGAAAAGAAAGATCCACCTCAGCTTTCAGATATAGCTTGTGCATGGTATGATGGTGTGCATCCTATTTGATTCAACACTATAATTATCATTAAACATGGACTTATGTTTCAAAGCTCTATCCTGCACCATCTCTTTCATTACAGTGTAAAGCTCCATATCACAGCTCCTCCTCATGTTGCTTCTCAGCATTTTTCGTCACAACTCAAAACTCAACACCAATCAACACAATTTAAAAACCAATATGTAGATTAACATCTAAGCCTAAACTCATACTGTGGATGTGAATGCGTCTGCTGATCTCCTCCATGTTACAGTACTTTATCAGTGAGGTATTTCTCAGTATTTCTCTAATTTCGCCGTGCTATGATGTGAAGTGTCAGCACTTCACTTCTGTAATTTCATAGGAAAGCCTACTTCCTACACATACTGCACTAGTAGTAAAAAAAAAAGCATGTCTCACTCTGAATTAAAAAGGAGATCTAAGGCATCCATAGGATTCGCAATCTGCAGCAAATCTAACAGATGGATAGGACCAGGGTCCTTTCGTACTGCTTCACCTGCAGTTATGTAAATGAAAATCTCATTATCTGCTGCCTGCTGCATGGATCACATTTGTTTTTTTGTTTTGTTTTTAAATAGGGCAAAACGAGGAAGACAAAATGATCTCATGCTGCAAATCCCAGCTTGTGTGTAATGTTGGCACGGTGGCGTGTGAACAGTGACATCACGCTCTCAGCGGCGATGAGCAAACTACCGAGGGAAAGCCAACATTTGAAGAACAAAGTGCTCAAATTCACACACTCCTGTAATGACCGTGATTAATTTGTAGGGTTTTTGGACTAAATAATGAGGCCGTTTAGCTCCCTGGCAAATTACGTAACACAGAGCAACTGAAAACTTGAGCTAATCCAGTGCTGCTCAGTTATTCTGTCACGCCCCCCATGGAAGAAGAAAACATCATGTGGCCCCCGCATGACTATAAATAGAATCATTTGTCTACAATATGGTTATAAGTACACCTCTGCATAACATTTTATCCTTATTAAAGTATAAGAGAATAAAAAAAGAAAGAAATATGGACCAACTTACAACAAAGAATAGCTTCATTAACTGCAACAGAAAAGATTTAAAGTGCATCTGATGTTAAAAATATAAAATAAATCATTAAATAAAAATTTTTTACTGACCATGTCAGACCATATGATACTGAAAAATAAAACTACATGAAATCATCTTATCAGTGATTGTGGTGTAATGTCTTTAATTTATTTGTCTCCAACATTTCAGACTCAGTAACACACCGGCCTTTTACAGACGCTTCGTCATATTTCCTCGTCTTAGCTTTGGGAGACTTTCGTTTGTCTCTTTATCTCCGTCTCTCTCCGCCTGTCTTCTCATCCCTGTTAAATATGTTTTTATGGTGTCACTTGGTGTCTACACTTCATACTCATACTCTGTGCTGTATGCTCCCTGCACACACTCTGCCAATGAGAGCGCCACTGCCCCCTAATGTAGTGGAGGTGCAACTGCACTTTATTCTAGGACAGATAAAAAAAAAAAAATAAATAATGATGGAGCCTCCTGCCCCCTTTTTTAAGAAGCACTGCACTAATGGGTTAGAATAAATAGTTTCAGGGCTCCTGACAGACCCCTACACTAACATATCTGGATTCTGAGTGATGGGAAAAGCAAACGAATTGTCAAAAGTGGGAAAAGGTAAAGGGAAATAAGAAGGTATAAAAGGAACTGAGAATGCTGTTCTGCAGTGTTCAAACTCTGCTACACTTGGTGTCTACACTTCATACTCATACTCTGTGCTGTATGCTCCCTGCACACTGCCAATGAGAGCGCCACTGCCCCCTAATTTAGTGGAGGTGCAATCGCACTTTATTCTAGGAGTATAAAAACCAATACAAATAAAAAATGAAAAGAGCATGTTCCCCAAGGTCAAACGCGCCCCCCTTGATGGAGCCTCGCTATTTAATAATAGCAATAGTTAATAGTTAATATCCAAAACTCTCCCTGTTTCTGTGTGTGCACGCTGCAGACACTCGGACTGTTTGGGAATCCACCGGCTCGCTCCATCCAGATCGGAGACCGTGGGGTTTTTCAGTCGATCCCCAGCCAGTTTGGAAAAAAACTCAAAGTCATAAAGTGACCCTGGAGGTAGAGCTGTCACAGCGATTAACATCCTGCCTGCACTCTCACTGGTGACAAACACCCTGCCGTCCATACAACACTACGCAGGGAAAAATGTCTGACAGATGCTTCAACCCCTCCGTCCCCCCCGAGGAAAAACTGGCTTCCAGATATGACTGAAAGTCGAGTTGAGTGTTGAATTAGGGAGGAAAAAAAGGAAAAAAAAATAGGCACACATTAAGGAGAGAACACGACAATTGAAGTCGAATATATTTCAATTTCAGAGAAAAGATTTAACCTGTTGTTATGAATGTACAAATATGGAACAAACTGGTTATTTTGCAGAAATATGACCAAAAAAAAAGAAACGCAAGAAGAAGGTGTAAGTCTGACCCCACCAATCACACATGGCTGCAGGGGCAGCTCAACTTCAGAATTCTGTTACTCCATTAATCAAAATTCATGGGCTTAACAACTACTGCATGATTTATAATTTGACAGGTTTCATTCTGTTGCTTTGAGGGAGCAACTGCACAATTCATAACCACGATAGGTTCAGAGAGGATGTTCGTAAGCTGAATTGTTTGTATGCATTGATTATCGAAATAGAATTTCAATTAAACTTGTACAGAAAGTGTGAAGTAGGCCGACACGCTGAGATGCTCACGGAGAGTTGGAGATGTGCTTATCGAGCGCTGCTGCTCGGCGTGGGTTGCAGAAAAAAAAAAAAAAAAAGGGGGAAACTAGTCGGATGAGATGTGTGGTTTTAAAATTCGAACGTGTGAACGCAACGCAGCGTTTTAGGAATATTCATGGCCGTCCGTCAGCGGTCACGTCTATCTATGAGTGTTCGTATCTTGGGGATCTGCGGCATGTTTGCTCCTTCAGCAGGGCATGCTCACACTACGAAACCAAGCAAATTAAATTCACTGCCAGTCTACGGAATTCCTCTGACAAAAGTCACTGCTCGGAGTTTCGCCGCCCCGGGGCGGGTCCCCCCTGGAAAACCGTGGCGAGGAAGAAGGAGCCACAGCTTGATTAGGAATAATTTGCGAATACACGAGTTGCGTGACCCACCTGGAGCTGGTGGAACCCCCTAAAGGTTCACGGAGATGAGTGTGATCGATCGTTCGCGGCCAGCAACTCCTGTTTAACAATTTCTTGCCTGGAATAGGGGGTTGAATGTGATTACTGGCATATCGGATTAGACTTGCTGTCCCGACCCACAGCGGTTTGTGACACGTCTCTTATTGAACTCGGAGGACCTTGGAATGACCCACTTGCAAAAAAAAAAAAAACTGTAGGGCAGCATTCACTTTGACAGCGACCGCTGGCAGCGGGCGCTCCATCCGCCGCCAGGCACCTGTGACAGCGGGGCGGGGGTAAGCCGAGCCTGGACCCCCCACCAAGGGACAGGTGTGTCGACCTGGTGGACCCTCTACCTCCGGCCAATCAAAAACTCTGTTTGACAAAGTGAGTCCATATGATGCTAGCAAATGTGCTGATAATTAACTGTGCAGCAAAGCAAACAAAAAAAGACCATGGACGGTGTGTGTGTGTGTGTGTGTGTGTGTGTGTGTGTGTGTGTGTGTGTATTTTATTATTCTGTCTGTCATGTAAACCCCCCACCATGAGTCCACCACAGTCACCTGCACCTCAGCAGGATTCACAGCAGCGTCGTCATTCTGAACGCTCACAAGTAATAATAACAAAACAGCAAGAATCATGTTTACCTGCATTCAACACAGGATTTACAGTAGTAACAAGAGCACTGAGGAAAACCATTTATTTAATACATTTACCTGTTAATAACAGGACTGACAGGCAGCACACGTCATTCAATTAAACCATAATTCTATTAATCATAACCCGTTTCCTCTGTATTAACAAGAATACAGAATTAATAACCACTTATAATTATAGTAAGTCTACCTACACAAGACTCAAATAAGCCTCTTATACAAGCAGCAAGATACGTCATAGAGGTACAAGTACACATAATTAGAATTTAATATTCTTCTCTACCTTATGCTGATCTTGATGTGCTTCTGGATTTGCGTGTGCACGTCATTCAATTAAACCATAATTTAATTAATCATAACCTGTCCTAATCTGTATGAACAACAATACATGATTTATAACCAATTATAAATATATTAAATCTACCTATTTTTATATATTTTATTATTCTGTGTCTAGCTGCACATTTTGTTGGTTTTCTTTTCGTTTGAGTCGCTGTGAATAGATTGAAAAATATTCTGAGAGGCTAAACCAGCAAAACTATTGCAGCTGAGTATTTTATTTTGGTAAGAGGACGTTGTTTTATTTCATGAATTTGAGACATGATTACACTGTGTATTTTCCCCAGTAAATGTGGTCTTACACCAGATTTACTGCGTGAGGCTGACTCACGTATAAGCAGGAGTCATAGCAGCCAGGTTTTCTGACGGTCTGTGGGGGCTGAATCCTGGCAGCTGCTGCGTTATTTTACACTTTCTCTAATTCACGAGAACCACTGTGGTTTCTTGATGGTGGAGGGCAAGTCTCTGCATCTTCTTCCCAGACACATCTGAGGTACCGGTAGGTTTCTATGAGTCTATCCTGTGTATTTCCCACAGCGTACCTCTGTCCGCTGTGGGTTTTTAGCCTCGTCCTCAAATATGTCAAACAAGTGTTCTCTGACATCTCGTCACCTGCCGTCCTGTATGAGGGAGGACAGTCGTCTCTCCATGTCATGACACCTCTGCTGCTGAGAGGATGGAACTCGACCTGCAGCTTCACCTGCTTCCTACCGTCTGCAGCTGGTCCAATAACACATATCAGTGGTCCTACCCTGCTCATTGTCTCCACATTGATGGCATAAAACAAGCAAATGCATGCGGATTAAAACAGAGCGACTCAATGTCACTGCAGTCAAAATAAGGCAAAGGCCACAGCCTCACATAAGCATGAGCCTACGGTTTAGAATGGTATTGGATATTAAAGAGGGAGACTTCACACCGGCCTTTTCTCTGGACTACGGCTCCAGAAAGTCAGAAAAGTCTAAATTAAGTGGGGTAAATCTCAAAAAAAGGATCAAAAAAACGGGACTTTGGGAGGCCCCGAGGCTTTGAACCGCTATCCATAAAAAAAACTTCAATGAATCAGAGGAATGCACCAACTCATTATAGAAGAAAGTGATCCCGTTCCAGTGACTGAGCAGATGAGACCAGAAGAGCAGCACTTTTCATCTGTAGATAAGATCATGCAGATCGGGCGTTGTGATTTATCAACTGAGAAAACTCAATCTCGCTCTACGGCTACAGACTGAACTTTTTTTTTTTTTCGCCACATGGCGAGAGAATGAGAGGAGCCTGACCTAACGCCATGGACAAGATGATCTGCAGATACAGGATTGAGATTGAGAAAATCGTTGGTAGAGATTGAACATTTACCGGGCGATTGTTCGTGGTGTGATGGAGCCATGCAGGTTCTGCTGAAGGGAACCAGATGATGAGCTGGGGGCAGCCTGACCTGGCAGCGAGTATCCCTGCCACTGCTGAACAAAGTGGAAAAACCGGCACCACGTTTCATTGGAGTTGGCGCATCTTAGCATATGTATGTCGACGGGGTGCCGGATGTGAATGAGAAGGCCAAAGGTGCAGAGGGAAGAGACGGAAATGCCAAGAGGAAAAGAGGGAAAGAGTGTTGTATTTCTTCCACAGGTGAGGAAGAAAATGGTTTGAGCAGCTCTCATGAATATGAGCAATATGTCCAGAAAAGTGCATGGGTTGGGCAAAGCTAAAATTATGTTTATAGAAAATTATGCTCTGTGTTTTCGGTGTTTTTCTCATTCTCAGAGCATGCTGCAGTGCAGCCACTGAGGGATCTACGGATGTTGGTCTGATGCTGTCCTGGTGAAACCTGGAAGCTGTGATGGATCCTGTCACCTTATTCTCCACATACACCACAGTTCATTACATTTCTGTTATTCTGTTTGATGTAACATCCAACTTTTCCTGTATCGTTTCCACCTGCACATATCATCTACTGAGCCTGTCCGTCCTGGATCCCTCTGTTTCTCTTCCTGAGGGTTATTCTGTTTTTTTAAAGGGAGTTTTACCTTGTACGATGTGAGGGTCTAATAACAGGGGATGTTGTGTTGCTTCTGTACAAACTGTAAAGCCCTTTGGGGCAAATCTGCAATTTGTGATTCTGGGCTACACAAATAAATTTAATTGAATGGAAAATGATTCTTTCCATAATTAAGTCCAATAGTCAGAGGCAGATACACATTAAGCTGCTGCCTCCTCTCGGGGTACGGATCATTATGTCACAATAGACACAGAAAAACTGGCCGATCGATAAGTCTCTGCTTACCCGTAGACGTGCAGACTCTAACTCAGCGTGACATTTTCTTTGGTAAATGACACTCGGGGGATGGCAGGATAAGACTCACCAAATTGCTTTTTCCCCTTGCAGGATTTAGACATTATAGGAGCTGATATCCTAACTGCTTATGGGACATATGGCCCACCAAGAGGAGTGTGTGTGTGGGGGGGCTGTGAATCCATAATTCATGCATTGGGGTTTTGGTGACGTTATCTGCAGACAAGACGCAAACAGCCCCAGTGGCAGTGAAGTCTTCACTTTGAGAGTTTCTGCTCGGCTGTGTGCATATAAATCACTGTCGCTAGCCTCTTTATGTTTTCACTCCCGAAAAGGGAAAGATAAAAAAGAATCTACAACAGGAACCTGCCGTCCTGAAGGTGAAGACGCTGTTTGTGGTAACACGTGGTCTGTGGTGGTCAGGCCAGTCGGATGCACGGCCAAATTCTTGGAAATGACATTGAAGATGGTCGTAAGCGGATTAGGAGGTGGTGGGTGATGGGTCTGGACATGTAACCCCCCCTCACCACCACCACCATCACCCCCCCAACATGAGTCCACCACAGTCACCTGCACCTCGACAGCATTCTGAACGCTCACAAGTAATAATTACACAATAACAAGAATCATGTTTACCTGCATTCAACACAGGATTTACAGTAGTAACAAGAGCACTGAGGAAAAACACTAAAAATACATTTGCCTGTTAACAACAGGACTGACAGGCAGCGCACGCCATTCAATTAAACCATAATTCTATTAATCATAACCCGTTTCCTCTGTATTAACAACAATACAGAATTTATAACCACTCCTCTTATACAAGCAGCAAGATACGTCATAGTGGTACAAGTACAGCCAAGTGAATAATTAGAGTTTAATATTCTTACCTTGTGCTGATCTTGATGTGTTTCTGGATTTGGCTTTCCGAAAAAAAATCCGTCGAAGTCCAGTCAATAATTGGTCAGATCGCTCAGCTGCTTTCAAAGAGCCTTCATCATCATCATCATCATTCCTCCTCTTCAGCTCCTCCCTCGGTGGTCGTTGGCCGCTCTCGTCTAAATAAATGGAGACATGAGATATAATTTGTGAAATCTTTGCTTGCCTTTTTAAAAAATATATATGATTATCAATGCAATGATTATATACACACACACATATATACATATATACTTCACATACATATATAGATATATAGATACATATATACACATATATGTATATATATACACATATACATACATATATACATATATACATATACATATGTATGGATGGATACATATATATATACACACACACATACATACATACACACACACACACACACACACACACACACACACACACACACACACACACACATATATATATGCATGAAAACAGGCCAATCTGTTTAGAAACGCTTTAATACTCTCACAGTCACACACTTTGCAGCTGTTCTATTGCTTCATTTAACCTATCACATTATCGCATTATGTTACACAGGCTTCTCTCTACACCTCTAATTGTGAACAAAAAGCGGATCTTGCTGTTCTTATTTCTACGGCATTACAGAAAAATCTGTCTGCGGAAAGCATGTCTGTCCTAATAAGTGTGCAAGTAATGTGGATGTTCCAGAAATGTTAAGTCTCACCCACACAGATTCACATGTACAGCACGTTCTTATTCCCAGGGCGTCACATATTGTTTGTCGTTTTTTTTGTCCTCATTTTTTCGTGCACAGGGTAGCCCTAGAGACTACCCTGCAATTAGACAGATAACGTCTGCATAAGGTGATAAGAACATTAAAAGTTGCACCTGTGTGATCACAAATTCAGGACATTTTAACCAAGCGTTTTTACTGATCATTTTGCTGTTTGTTGTGCATCAAACACAGGGAGTAAAGTGTCCACCATTTGTAGAGTAGAGTAAGTTGAAAGCCTGGTGCATCCCCTGTAGACACTAAAGTGTGTCTTGTCCATCAGTATCAGATGTTGGATTGAGGGGAGGTGGTGACAGTGTGACAAAAAATGACGCTATTTGCTGCCCTGGGATGGGAATGTGTTGGCATGTATTGTGCACTTGAACTCTCTGAGTTACAGCTTCAGCTTTGTGACAATGATCACAGTCACTCTCATTACACAAATCACACCCAACAATCGTCGACATGACCCGAGGATGCTCAGCGGCGGGTGTTTTAATTTTTTATTTAAGTTTTGTATGGTTTATAAGGTGCCTACGAATGAAAGTATTATTATTATCATTATGTTTTGCAAAAAGCTATTACCTCCACCATTTAAATTTGACTCGCAGCCCTGAAAACAACCTTTTATATAGACCTAGCAGAAGATTCCCAGACGGAGCTCTCCTCCTCCCCCTTATATGAATCACTGCACTGTGATACCTGGCAGCCTGAATACCCAGAGAAGATAACAATGGCAGGCCGCTGAGCAACAAATGCCAACGCATCCACTCACTTTAATGAGCTTCTGTTGAAATGGCACCTATGAGACAGCCCAGTCGCCAGAGGGGAGCGTCAGTCTACGTTTCTGCAAACCGCGACGCTCGCTGAATATCAACATTTTTATACGTTTTCACTTCAACATTTGTTTGGTATGTGCATATTTAAATGAAAACTGTTTTACGGTGTGACAATGCTGAGGTCACTTGGTCAACAACATGGTTTGGGTTAAAACAGTAGTTTTCAAATAATTCTCTCACCACTATTTGAGGCTCCGTCAAGGGGCACGTTTGACCTCGGGGAACATGCTTTTTTGTTAGTTTTTTTTTTTTTACTGTCCTAGAATAAAGTGCAATTGCACCTCCACTACATTAGGGGGCATTGGCAGAGTGTGAGCACGGAGCATACAGCACAGAGTATGAGTATGAAGTGTAGACACCAAGTGACACCATGAAAACATATTTAACAGGGATGAGAAGACAGGCGGAGAGAGACGGAGATAAAGAGACAAACGAAAGTCTCCCAAAGCTAAGACGAGGAAATATGACGAAGCGTCTGTAGCGCTTGGTTCACTGTGAAAGACCGGTGTGTTACTGAGTCTGAAATGTTGGAGACAAAGAAATTAAAGACATTACAATCCCAATAAGCCGATATGATAAGCCGATTTTATGTCATTTTATTTTTCAGTATCATATGGTTTGACATGATCATTCAAAAAATTGTTATAGTTTAATTAATTATAATTTTATTTTTGAATTACAGATGCACTTTAAATCTTTTCTGTTACAGTCGATGAAGCTATTCTTTGTTGTAAGTTGGTCCATATTTCTTTCTGTTTTTTATTCTCATATACGGTAATAAGGATACAGTGTTATGCAGAGGTACTTATAACAATTTTATAGACAAATGATTCTATTTATAGTTATAGGGGGGAGCTGTTTTCTTCCTCCATAGGGGGGCGTGACAGAACATAATTGAGAAGCACTGGGTTAAAATGACCAATGTGCGACATTGTGATACAAAAGGTCGGTTGAAATGTGCACTTTCACCACTTCTGACAGATTGACATTCAACGCATCGGCGGTTTGCAGAAACATCAGCTGTCAAAAGTTCTCCTCCGGAGACCGGGCTGTGTGAGCAGTTTCAAAGTGGCTGTGTATGAATATGCATCTTCCATCGCGGAAAGCTTTTTGAAAACGGAGGACACCTGCCACCGTACTCGTGCTTTTTAAATGCTTTAGACTCAAGACAGGTGTGTGATGCATTGGGATGAATGTTGATATCATGGGCTGGAAAATGGTAGCGTGAGAGGTGAGAGACGGGATAAAATGGTCTTAAAGTGTTTTTTTATTCAAAAAGAGGTCATGAAAGACTTGAGGGGCGTAAGGCTGGCCTGTCAGAGGCCTTTGAAAAAGTCCTGCTTAAGTAGCAGATGCATACTATGATCAGGATCAGCCCACCTTAATGGCATTAAACATTAATAGAAAACCTTGGGCAAAAGAGAAGAAAGTGATCAAAGAAAATGTGACAGCTGCCAGAGAGGGATTAGAGGGTTAGAAGACAATGCTTCGCCTCTCGCTTCCCCTGAAAACGAATTCATGAGCCAAGAGAGTCAAAGGTGTGAAGCAAGAAGTGTGGTAGCACACAAAATTGGTACCAGCTTTAAAGTGGGCCCTATTTTGCAATTTTCCCAGTTTAATATTTTATATTTGTGAAAATGAGCATGATTTTATGGCCCAAAAGCACCGTCTAAAGGAAGCTGGATTTGCAAGATCATGCAATAGCCTTACAGGGAAATTCAAGGAGGCTTGTCAGAACTGGAAAGAGGTAAAAGATGACATGGGTAGAGTAGGGGAAGAAGAGCATTTATGTAAATTGCAGTTTGTTGAAAACACTAACGCTGTGCAGGTATTTTCAGAGAATGAGATGATGTGCCACCTCAAGATAAAAAAAAATTGCATCAGCAGTATGCAAAAGTGGAATCCTGCAAAATACTTCAGGTTCATCCACAAAAGAATCAAAGTCAAGTATAGGGAGAAGTACTCTCCACTTATAAAGTTATATGTGTCGCTAATAGTGTCACTGCCCACGTACTTTCATACATCCTTTACATTGGCATGGATGTTAACCAGAAGAAAACAAAGGTCTTGTAAGAGGCTGTGGTTGGAGAGGCTGTTACATTGAATTATATTTGCACTTTCCTGACCTATGATCAGTATCTCTCTCATAGCATTTAAGCTGCAGGAAACGTTGAGTCATTGACGTATATGTCATGAAGGCAGTTTAGCAGCTCGACAGCGTTCTGATACTTGTTTGCAGCATCACAGCTTAGATATAGCAGAGTAATATCTGCGTAAAAGAAATGGATACTGATGTATGAAGAGGCCTAGAGGATGGAGAATTCTTTTTCACGTCTTGTCCGTCGTATGCGATCTATTGACACGATGCGCCATTTCCGATATTTCCGGATGTCGGGGAGCGATGCTTCTCGATACAGGAATCTTCTTCTCACCTTTGACTTGTGTGTGTTTGTTTACTCATAAGAGTCTCTGTGTGAGAATGAGAGAATCAAGGTGCGGATTCAATTTGTGGCACTACAATGTCATTATGTGGCGCTGCGCCACACAATGATCAATGTGTGGGAAACACTGTGCATTTATCGTTGAGCCTTAAGTGGGCCTTAAGTCACAGTCAAATTTTTTGATGTGATTGCATAGTTGTGGTGGGAAATAAAACGTACTGCATGATACGTAACCTGACTTGCTAGCACGGCACTGTTGTGCAACGGTTACGATCCAAGCTTAAAGACAGGTGTGGCTTCCCTCTAGGCCTCCTCGTACATCAGAATCCATTTCTTTTACACAGATATTACTCTGCTATATCTAAGCTGCAATGCTGCAAGTATCAGAACCCTGTCGAGCTGCTAAACTGCCTTCATGACATCTATAAGTCAATGACTGAACATTTCCTGCGGCTAAATGCCATAAGAGAGATACCCATCATGGGTCACGAAAGTGCAAATGTAATTCAATAAACTTCAGATTTGTTTCCTTTTCCAAAATGTCAGCTTAAGCAAAGATGTTAAATCAATGGTTAAATCTTGCGCTCATCACCTCTGAAACATTTCAAGGATTAGACTATTTATTTCTGCCACAAATCTGGAATCCCCATCTTCATAACCAGGCGATTAGACGGCTGTAATTACTTTCTCTGTGGCATCAGAGGAAAATCTCTCCCAACTCCAGCTGTTGCTTTTAGAATTTAAGATATTATTGATCAGTGTACTTACAAAGTACGTTTTTTTAATCAGATGTCTTATGTCCCTTCCCACTACCTGAGATCTGTTGTTCCTTGTTGATCATCCAAGGTCCAGATTAAGATATTTTTTGCACTGAACTTGCGATGACCTAACTGAGAGGATCAGGGCTGCAAACCGTGCTTCATCTTCTCAAATTAAAAACCCACAAGGAAATGTACTTTTCTGTGAATGTATTCATATTTTATGGCATTTTTTACTTCTGCCTGTTGTATAATGTATTCTGTTTTCATCATTAAGCACTTTGTAACTGTGTTTTCCGAGAGGTGCTGCATAAATAAAGTGTATTAGTATTTCATGATGCGTGGGGGAGGAGCTGAATGCCAAACAAGGACAGCTGGAGACTTTTAAACCACTTTTAGTAGTTTCACGTTGACTTTCTCCTAAATGAGTTAGTTTACCCTCAAACTGATGACTTCAAGAGATGTTGGCACTCAGTCGATCAGAAACTATTCCTACATTTAGGAACACATACCTTTTTGAACCTTATAGTTATTTATTGTTATGCTATGATAGGTTGTTCATCAATCAATCGATATATTTCTGTTATACTAATTAATGTTTGTTCTAAATGTACTGTGTTTCCTCCCGTGCACATCATTTATTACACGCCTGTGCGTCCTAGAAGACTGATCCTCCTGTTTCTCCTCCTGACGTTTCTTCCTGTTAAGGTTAGAGGTAAATCTGTGATTTTTTGATTTTGGAGCTACACAAACATAATTGACTTTGATTGACCATGATTTAATCATCTTTTAATGGGGTAGACATTAATGTGTAGAAATACAATAATACAAATTAAGGAGAGGTCTGTCTAGGGATAAAGTCAAATTTGCCCAAAAGGTTTGATTGATTGGAAAAGTCTGATAGAAATGTCCGTGATGTCTGTGGGAGCAGCTGCATTGTGTCCTCGCTGCTCCTCCGTGCTTCTTCTCTTCGGTCTGACATCTTAATAAGTGGGGTCTATTTCCATGGCGATGCTATTTTAGGGGTTAGGGGTGAGCCACTTCCCACTGGAGGGATGTTTAAAGAAGCAGGCAACGTGCTGTGTATGCGTCTAGAAAACCACAAAGTTAACTTTGTGGTTTTTCGCCGTCATTATCTCAATTGTATCACATCATATTTCACAGTCGCAGCTTTAATTGGAAAGTTTTTTTAATGATTATAATGGTAGCGGTTATGTGAATGAAGACTTCATTAATTTGGCACAGTGACCCTTTTATCCAACCGTTAATCAAGTGCTGCTCACACGGCTCATTATGTGCCGTCCAGGCCGTATTTTGGTCTTGGTTGGGGCAGGAAGAGAAGACGGCTGTGACAAAAAAGCTCAAACAGACGGTGTCAAATCTCCATTTACTGAGGCTGCTGTGATGTATTTTATTTATAAAGGCCTGTGTATGAAACAGGTTATAGACGAGCAGGTTTTTCTAATTTATGAACCTATTTATAGTCTTGTGTTTACCCACAGTCTGGATTCATGGTTTGATTTATTTTTTTCCACAGTTTATTAGCGTGTCTGGTATTTGAGACGGAGCTATTATGTGTCCACTGAAAAGTCATAGTACGGCTGAAATAATAATGCCTGGATTACACGCAGTTTATGAACCCCGTTTAGATTAAGGTTCAGAAAAATAAGAAGCGATAACTAAAAAATGTCCTGGCATTTTTATAAAAAATATTTTTTTTAAATTGTCAGTTTCGCTTTACATGCAACACCCTCTAAACTGTTTCGAGAGCTTGCAAACCTCTCATCAGTCGTGCATTGTGAATTAACAGGTATGTGCAAAAAGCAAAGAGGCAAAGCCGCAGGTGACTGCAGGTTGTTTGTCACCTGCCTGCTTACCTGCCTTCCTGTAACCATGGCAACCACCATGGTGACTACTGTACAACATTAACTGCATTTTAAAAAATGAAATATTTGGACAATTCTCTGTCAACTACAGCAAACAGCACCATATCACATGTTCAGGACCACATACACACCACATATGACCAACCAATATAATGTATTTTCAACATTATGTTGCAGGCAATTGGTCTTCACTGGCATTTTTATATATATATCCACTTATTCTTCAGGCATTTTTTCTTATAATAAAAGGTCATGCATTTATTGTCCCACATTTATAATCTGAATAAATCAGTCTTCTCTTTTCTACAAAAAGATGTTCACATCAAACTAAGAAAATCCACCTTTTAAAGTCAATTAGTCACGAACGCAGCTAAGCACAAAAAGACAAATTCAGTGATAAGAGGACGGGAAAGGGTCAGAATAAAAAGCAGTTCAGGGATTTTGGAGGTGAGAGGAGAAATGTGCAGCTCTGACAGCTGGATGGCCGACGCATATTTCTTCCTCTGCTCAGCTTGTTTTGCAGGAAAAAGAAGCAACAACTCACGCCACTGCCTGACACCGTCAAACCTGCATTTATTAAGCTGTGCTATGCATGCAAACAAAAATGTAATCGAAAACTCCATCCATGCTGATGAAGTGTCAAAAAAAACACTAAGAAATCAACATGAAGTGTATTGAGAAAACAATTGAGAGCATCTACAACAGACAACAGAGGCAAACATCATCTGTGTGTGAATATCATGTTTTGTGATATGAAACAGAACAGAACATTTCCTGATGCCTTGGTGGTATTTTTTTTCCTTTTTAGTTTAGACAAAACAACTTCATGGTTAAAAGAAGCTAGTGGTTGGAAGTAACTGAATTCACATACTCGAATACTTGTGAGATTCAGATGGTTTTCCTGTGTCACAGATAAACGTACACGGTGTGCTTTTGCCGCCACCTTAACGCTTGCACAAACATTTCGGCATCCGCCATTTTAGGTGCGAGGTCGTAGGTCACAGTAACTTCGTGAGAAAACATCTCGAACGACTGCATTGATCTTATAGGCGAGGGGAGAGTGTTGGCTACGTCATTTCCATTTTTATCACCATTTGTATTCATCATCTGTAACCATTGATAGTTTAATTAAAATAATCAGCCTCATTATTTTTACTCTTCGCCTGGATTCCTTTTATACAAACACAACGCATGTCCATTAGATTAGAGGTACTTGTGTCTCTTTGGTGCTGCTTTATATCCCCACTCCAACTTTCACAAAAAAAGATAAAAGTGTCCGCTAAATAAAAAAAAAAGAAGAGGAGAATGGGATAAGCATGACATAAAAACAATACAACACAAAATAGGTGGAAGAAAGTCGGCATCAAAAAAACGTTTTTCCAAAAAATCGTGCAAACGAAGGCAAAGACGTGAAGGTGGAGGAGTTGAGCCAAACCCAGAATCTGATTGCATGTTTTTTTTGTTTTTTTTCCAGCGCCGTGATGAGGAGCGCTGCCTCAGAAGTGCTTCATTAGCTCAGACTCGAGGAGCAGAACAAATTAACACGTGCGCTTCCACTTCACTACGTACAAATTTGTGACAAACTCCGCAGAGAAAGCCGTAAAAAAAAAAAGCATCCACTCCTAGGCGCCGCGTCTTTCAATTAGCTCAGACAGCTGGAAACGGCAATTGGATTTGAAAAGCATCATATTTGCAGCAAATACTGGAGAACAATCACAATGTTTGGTATAATTGTGCAACATAACATGCGTTAAAAGGGAAGTGCGTTGCAGGCCCTTGTGTAGTGGTGCTCTAATTCCAAAAAAAATGTTGTTCCCAACGGCGCTTGGACACAATGGGGAAAAGGCTAGAGGTTGAGAAATACAGACATTTTGTTTCATTCTTTGACTCGACTCCTTTGAGAGCGGTTTGGAGCAGCTTTTAGCCTTTGTAGTCAGAAAACATTTCAGATTTTTCCTGTGCCCACTGTGACTCTAGATGTTTCTTTCTTTTTCCCCCCTCAGGAGTGAAATGACACGAAAGTAATCGAGATCTGCACTTGGGCCCCAAGAATCCACTACAATTTGCTTTTCAATGTCAAAGATGATGCCCATTAAAAAAAAGTCTCACATTAATGGTCATTCTTTTAGAAACACATATTCTGAGTGGTGAAATCACATTTGAGAAAAATTATTAATTCTCTCTGATAATATTGTCCCAGTAAATCCATGTTTCCTAAACTCAGTAGAGTTTAATATTACACTGATTTTATATGATGCTATATTCCAATGTTGTATATATATATACACACACACACACACACATATATATATATATATATATATATATATATATATATATATATATACACACACATATATATATATACACACACACACACATATATATATATATATATATATATATATACACACACATATATATATATATACACACACACACATTTATATATATATATATATATATATATATAAACACACATATACACATATATACACACACACATTTATATATATACACATATGTATATACATATACTTTTTTATACTGTATTAAACCTCCATGACCTAAAAGTATGAATGAATAAATGAATGAAAGAACCTTCTCTGGTGACTGTATAGAGGAAGTCATGACAGGCACTTTTGGAGCATTTTTAAAACAGGACAGTATAAATAGATCACCTAGATATTCATGAAATTAACATGAATTAAAAAATAAATTAAAATCTCACTTTCTACGATATAACCTATAGAACTACGCCCAGGCGTACTGAGCAGGTCCACGTCCCTGTCACCCTGACAGCATTATCAGAGGGATTGATTCTGCTCCCTCAGGTGTTATAAAGCACATTTCTATTACTGTGTGCAGCTCAAACAGCTCTGGGGAAAAAAAGAAACTGAGCCTCTCGAAACGCACTAAAAAAAAAAGCTAAATGAGGAATCATTTTCAGGGAGACTTTGTGAGAGGACCACCTGCCTTTTTACTGAAACTATTTATATGCGATGATTTGAGGTATTGGGATGGATCTGGAAGGTCAGAGTAACATTTGGGGAACATATGGAAAAAGCCATGCCAGCCTGACAATTTATTTATTTTCCTGATTTTAGTCAATTTATACAACAGTAGTATACATTAAATTATTATACAATTAAATACTATTACGTGTTGTCTTTATCATTTATCTCTTTCTATTTCATTTTTTTTAAGATTAAATTGACAAAAATCAACGAAAAAAAAATTGAAATGAGCAAAATAATTTGCCAATGCAAAAAGATAACCCAAGATGATTCTACTCAATATTGGACTAATTGCACCACAACCCTGGTAGGATTTTAATTTTTGCAGTGTGCTGCTGCATGAGCCAAAGCAATGATTAATCCAAGGCCTCGTTCTTTGAAAGAGACTTTTTAGGAAGAAATAAACAACAAGACACAGACAGGCAGAACAAAGATGAAAGGAGGAAATATAAGTTCTAAACGGTAGTTACGCCACATAGATAGCATTACACTTAACTGCATTCACCCTTTGACATATGTTATGTGGTGAGCTGCCAACACCAGCCAATAATCCATATTCCCCCGTACTGTACACGCTGATTTGTCGAGGAGCTGGGATTCACGTGTAACTCCAGTAACTCCCTCAGGCCTTTTGTGAAGCTTAAACACACACAAGCTTTCATCCTACACAGCACAACACAACACAAGTCCCCGCTCTCCTCTAAAGAGGAAAAAACGTGTGAGGAACCGAAGAGTCCACATTACCACCAGTCGTGAACTTAAGTCCACAAAGAACTCTTTGACATTACAATCGACACCAAGCTGATTCAGGAAAACGTTGCAAATTTTGTGAAGATAATAATTACTTATGAGCATAATATAGGATAATTATAACATAATGTGACTCCTCCCACCTACCATTGTTGTCCTATACCAGGGGTGTCCAATCCTGGTCCTGGAGGGCCACTGTGGGTGCAGGTTTTTGTTCCAACCAGGCCTTAACACACCTGATTCTACTAATTAACCACTTCCTAATGACCTTTGTTAGTAGAATTGAACACCCCTGTCCTATACTATGCAGATATCACCACCAGGTGGCCATCAATAATGGAGTCTCTTTAAAGGTTTATATTTACCAAACAACAAAACAAACTCAAAGTGATCCACAAACCAGGATTTAGTCTGTATCAAAATGAACCATCCATCATGGTACCATTTCTAACATTTGCTGAAAACCTGATTTGAAAATCTGGCTTATTTTGTCTAACTAGGGTACAAATGCGGCAAGAACATAACCTACTTGGTGGAGGTAAAGATACCCAAAAAAATAAAAAATAAAGGGCCAAAACTTAAGCTGTTGTGGAGCGACTCCCCCTTCGACTTGAGACATGCTGAGACATTCAAGGTCTTCCATGTCAATGGTCGGACAAGGCCTCTAATGGTCCATAAATGAAAGGACAGAAATAGCCCACATAAAATAGTTTGGGCTCCAACTGTCCCTGAAAAAGCTGGACCCATGCAGGCTGAATAAATATGAACCTTCGATCTGCCATTCTCCTCACACAGGTGGAGCTGAAAAGGGCTGAAAGAAGGTCAGACCAACTGTAAGAGGGTTAATTTCTCAACTGAATGAGTTTCCCAGTACCGACACAGTGGGGCTCTTTCAGAAACTCTAATTCTATACATTAATTGGCTTCATCATTTGGGCCATAAATGTCTTCAAACCCTGTCAGCAATTATCACACAGTGCTGGGAAAGTTTCTACATGAACTAGTTCAAAGTTCAGTTCACAAATTGTGTATATGAACCAGTACAAATGAAACCTGTTCAGTTCATTATTCTAAATTTCGAACTAAACTAATGGTTCCAATAAATTGTTCATAGTTTTGGTGTTTTTTTCCCCCAATATTTTGCTATTTTCACATCCCATAGAGACCCAGAGACAGAAATGATCAGTTTTAACATTCAAATTATGTGTCAGACTCATCTTTTTATCCAATTTTAATCCTTATCCAACCAGGCTTTGTTTCCATCCATTCATTCCACACTAGTAGCAGCTGCAACTTTCACCCTGCAGAATATTCTCCAAAAATTGAGGAAAAACTTGCTTTGCTTAAATGGTGTTTATTATGAAGATAAAAACAGGACTGTAAACCTTAAGGTTCAGTCTGGGTCAGTACTGACTTCTCCATCAAAGTGTGTGAATGCTCATAGCTGTGGTGCTGCCTTCCTCCATGCTCCTGGCTGTTGCTCTTTTTTAATGACGTATTTGTTAGTGTGACAGGTATGGTAGCTGCTAGCCAGACCAGCTGTTTTTTTAAGCTCAGATATTGATCTATTTATTGAGAGTTTTAGCTGAGAGGATATAATGAAATCTGGCACACCACCAAGAGAAGTTGCACAAGCGAAAAATAAATGTTCGGTCACTGAACGCTGTTATTACATTGTCAAAAGGTTTTAAAGAGAACTCTGACCATATGATTAACAAACTAACAGTAGTACAAAGATTTCTTCTTTCATGTTTATCAAAAAAAGGGCCGTGCACCCTTGAGGCTCAACTAGCGGTTTCCTTCCTCAGAAAACATTCTAAGACATCACCAGTTAGCTCTCATCGTTCCTATAGCTCTGTACGGTTTTGTTGGCAGACTGCAGATCCTGTTTGACGCATCGCTGACTGACAAACACTGGAGCAGTCTGTTCCTGGTGGGAGGAAAGTATTGTGTAGCTGTCCGCCAGCGCGTGAGAGACCAACTAATCAGGGGCCCGCTCACCAAACACTGATCCTTGGCACCGGCCAAGTCGCGTTATCACCTACTCCATCAGTTATGAGTTCATTCTGGCAAAGCATTTATAAGTGGGGGGAATTTAAACGATCAATCAACAGGGAAAGTACGTTTTTTAGTTTCTGAAGTTCCTCCGCCAGACCAGAACACCACAAAAACATAAATATTTTAGCACAGAATAAAACACTAGAATCAGGATTCTTCATTATTTGTCCCAGTTTACTGTGTTATCAGATGAGGTTACATCCATTTTACTCAACGGTCAGCGAGTTTCAGGAAAACAGCGTTTCTCAGAGTGAATGTGAAATGAGGCTCGTTTTTATTTGAAGTTTTCATTTCCCAACAGAATATAATATTTTACGGATTTTAGGAAACGGAAAATCATTTCAACATAGTTCCACGTTTCCTTTGCTCGAGCTGCTCTCTGGAGTTCTGTAAAGGACAGATATGCATGCCTGTCTCATTCATCTCAAAGAGGCCTCTCCTGTTTTGAATGGCTGCATATGCAGACTGTGTAGCTGTGACATCACAACTTCATGGAAGTCCTGATGGCTGGTTTTAATGCACAGTTATTAAAATCTCACTTTCTATCGGCACTACGAACAACAGCTGCTGTCAAAGCTGAACCAGACGCTTGTGTCTGACGCTTTACTAAAGTCAATAACTCACTTAAGGTGGAATTAATTAAAGGTCATAGTGATATTGTTGATTTTAAAAATCTAATATGTTTTACATTCTTTTTTATTGCATTCCAAAACATATTTAGCATTTAAATTAATGTCTCTTTACTTGCTGTATGTGATACTGTATTATTCATTTATACAGGGATTGATTATCAAAAGCTAATTTAACCTTAGGTCGACACTGGCTTAATTCTCATGCTCATCCTGAAACAAATTGGAATTCTTATTGAATTATTCTATTAAATTACAGAACCACGGGGTCCAACACAGATGGTTGCTTCAAATGGAATTCATTAAACACAATGCACAGGACTGTGTGTGTGTGTGTGTGTGTGTTTACAGTTGTGTACAGGAGGATGTGTCCATGTGTCCTGCGCAGTTCGGGCCATCTGTGACCTGCCCCCCCCCTCCCCCCCTCCCCCCCCACGATCAGCATTTCATCAGACCGGGTTTTGTCGTCCACGCCGTGACGGCAGCTGGAGCCATTCGCCTGCTCCTCCGGCTCCGGGCCCCGCCCCCTCACCGCCGACGTCAGCGCATCAAATAGCGGCGCACGCGGCTGGATCCTCCACTTGCGCTGGAGCGGCGGGCTGAGCGCATCCGGTGCCAAATGAAGCGCTTTCTGCGACGCGCACGGACCCGGACTGCTACCGGAGCTGGAGAGGAAGGAGCCTGAGGTGGCTGTGTTCCTCAAGACTGCCCCTTCTCCTTTTTTCTTTTCTTTTTTTTGGTTTTTATAAATTCACTCATGTCTTACTTAGAGGAAAGTGTTAAGTCTCTACTTTTCGTCGTCAGCTTGATTTGAAATAAAAAAAAAAACAAGGTAAGGCGCGTTCCGGCTTCCAAAATATGTACAGATATGAAATGCAAGATGCTGCGGGTGTGGCTACAAACGGATATTCTCTGTGGAAGTGTGTTTTTTTTTTGTTGACAAATTTTTTTTTTTTTGGTTGAGTTCTGTGCCAGTCATGCGTGCGTTTTGCGCACGGTCCGCTCCTCCGGTCTGAATCCAGTTTACGCGCGAGCTGACTGACGCGCAAAGTTCGCAGCCAGAAGAGAAACAGCGTCGGCGACAGTGAGTCTCCATCAGCATCCAGTACAGGGGGGGGTCACCTCCTCCTGCTGCTGCTGCTGCTGCTGCACACCAAACGCAACTCCAATATCGCGTCTTAACGTCGCCCTGATCCGTCGGGACAAGTTGATAGAAGTGACTCAAACTAATTAACGGCTGCGTGTGTTCCAGCAGCTGGTGTGCTGCTCTTTGGGGGCTAAACTTCACTGAAGAATACCAAGTATCTAGGAGAAGGGTTTTTTACTCCAAAGAGCTGCTGTGCAACTAAAACAGTGCGTTGCATGATGTGAAATTAGCCTTTAAACCTCAGCTGCCCTCCACTGACCATGTCTCCATGTCTGCAGGCTGCTGCGCCGGGAAAAATGAGGACATGCATGCTCAGTGGAGCCTCAGAAATACACGCCGCTGTACGTAAAGTGAGGGGAATTCACAGAAACGTCTTCAGTTTCGCTGTGCGTTGCATTGCTTTTTGATTTAATCGGAATCAGGCTGCTGGGGACACATGGGTCCTCGTTCAGTGAAAGAGGGCATTTCATGTTATTCAGTGTGTTTGGGGGCAACAAGAGCGTTGGCTGGGAGCAGTAGACCCAGAGTGGTGGTATCAGGGACACATTACGTAACGAGAAGTGTTAGTGAGAGGACTGCTGCTCTGGGTTCTGATCTTAGGACGTAGACAACATGAGTCAGACACACAGGGAGCGTGTCAGCCCCGCAGCCCCACACTTCCTCTGGATTGATATGCAGCAAACTGTCAAATATTACTCTGCTAAAATAACTATTTTAAAGATAAAACATGTCATTTGTGGACAATTTGTCTGTTGCTGTTTCACTGTACATCTGTTTGCATCCTCATGTTTTGCAGCATTTTTTGGTATTAATGATAATAGTCAAAATTGTATTTTGTATGGTGGATGGTCCACAAGTTTCACATATTTGCATTTTTAAAACAGTTTCAAGTCATTTTGAAAATTCTGATATCTGGAAAAATAAGGAAATTACACACAACACAGTACAGTTTCTAAAATATATAAAAAAAAAAGGTAAGTTGGATGAAAATGGAATCTGGTCCAGAAACATGTTTAAGCCTTTTCCCATAATACAGCAAAAACAACAATAACCCCAGCAGGTCATTTTTGACCTGCTCATGCATCTGTGGGTTAAGTTAGCCGATAGTCAGAGGGCAGTTGCATAATCCCATAATCTGACACTGAATCTTTCATTCACTGATCCAGGCTGACCCTCCCAAACAAATCCTGATCCAGATTATCTGTTTATATGCGGCTCCCACTTAATATATTCCTACTCAGTGATACCGGGGTTATATTATCTCCAACATAATGAGCTTACATGGCTCCTCCGTCCTTACACATCCAGCCGTATGCTGCTCATGAATGAATGATATGATGCTATGATGAAAATAACAATGGACCGAACCTTTATGAGGCGGCAGGGAATAAATGCAGTCTGCACATGAATAGGGACCACACACCAGCTATTACAATAAGGCTTTATTTGCTGGAGTGTGCGGCGTTTCCTTCAGGATATCGAAAGCCTCTGAAAACAACATTCAGACCTTTACCTGACCTTTATGATTCATGTTAAAAATTTGGAAATGGCTGCAACTCATTCCCTTCCACTTTCCTGAGACCGGCGTGATTGACTAAATAACACAGGCGTGCTGGGGCCGGGAGACTTGTCACATCACACTGCAATGATTCATTTCTGTAGCCAACAAAGTGCAATGAAAAGAAAAATTCAGCGGGTGAATAGGGAACATTTGTCATATCGACAGCGGACTAACAACAATTCACTGAATCTTATGTGCAGAAAAGTGGATGAGGAGAAATAAGCTGTTTTTATCGTAACCAATTATGGCTGAACAATCAATTGTGGAGCCATCATTAGCACGACTGCGCTCTATGGCAGGATGTAATTTGATTATGCCCGTGCATTTCTACTTATAGAAACAGTGTTTTGTTGGAATGCATGGATTCAGTGCATTGCTGCAATAGGACCAGAACTCTGCAAACACACATACACACACAAATAATCACCAGGCCATCTCTGCAGCATTAACCCATAGAATTTCATAGATTATCTAAACAGCATAACCGTGTATGGATACACTGACTTCAGTAGTTTAATTGTTTACACAACAAAAATGGTGAATATACATGTATACTTTCCATACTATACTATATATATATATATATATATATATATATATCACACACAATAATAATAATCCTTCATTTAAAGTGATACTTATTTAAGTAGTATTACCAGCATATATCATTGTGCAGACTATATTATTTCTCTATGATACTTGTTTTTAATGACAAATTTAACATTTTAGTTTATCATTGCAGAGACAATTTGAGAAACTTTGGCATGTTTGAGAACACTGCATCACACCATTTGGTTAAAATAGCAATAATCTAATACAATATAGATAATAGACATAAATCTTCATCTGAAAGTAACTAAATCTGTAATGTACAATGTCAAAGTACAAAATCGTACTTAAGTACTTGTATAAATGCACTTGCTTTGCGCCGCTGCAAACGACACGCAGCTTGACGTAGTATTAACTCAACAGATGTCGGTGCTCTTTCAGAAAGATGTCATCTGAAATTATCGCCCCAGTTTCCAAACTAAATCTGAGATATGTGATTTAGGCCAGAGATGAAGGGCCTGTAAAAGCTGACTGAGGCTCTGCCACGTCTTCAGGGTACTCCAAATCACATTTTTACAAGGACATTTTTCCCCAATTTACCATCTGACTGGCGTAGTCTCTGCATCAATTTGCTTTTAGTACATTAATCTAGTTGGCATCTTTGTGCAAAAGAAAGTTAAACGACATTTTGCAATTCCGCGTGTTGCATACTAAAAACATTTTTTTTGTTAAGGATCAATTTTCTCGAAGGAAAACACCAATTAGACAGCCACCACAGGATGCTGCATGTTTATTTGCAGTTTCAGCGGCTATAGATGTCAGAACGTGTATTATTATATACATAAATAGATGTATTCATGGTTCCAAATAGATCATTGATACAGCAGAGTGAGTTTTAACAGCTTTTCAAAGTCTTTGCACACTTATATTTTCTTATATTTCGCCTCTCATACGATGTAGTTGCCCATTTATCTTTTATTCACATTTCTGTGCATTCACCTGGGAAAAAAAGGCAACAGTAAACCTATAGTGAATTCTTAGAAACCACCAGAAGTCAGACAAAGCAAGCTTAGGTCAGTGTGACAGCCTTGTACCAAGTATTTCAGATTCAGAAACAGGACTTAATGTCGACTATTTCATTTATAGTCACATGACCGGCCTCTGAGCTTTGAGCCTTAAATGTAGGTAACGTTTGGGATTTTTTTGACAATCCGGTAGCTTGACGAGGCCAAACCGTCCAGGGACGAACGCACAAACTCAAAACCTAATTCCAACAACAGAACCCACTTTGTGGTTTATCACAGAGTGAACAAAGACCCGTCTCCAATCTTCAAGAACAATAAAAAGAGAAAAAAGGGGGTTCTGAAAACAGTCTTTTATGAACAGAATCAATGCTGAGACAGGAATGCAACACATTCACTCATCGATTACCATCAACAGTTTCTGGTGAATCACAAAAAAGTCGAGTACAGTAAAACATTTCCAGGGCGCAAGGCAACAATCCGAGACTCAAAAGAAAGCAGAAGATTACAAATTAACAAAAAATACCTAGGAAATGTTTTGGATTTTTGCTTAACAAATTACTTAAAAAAGATCCAGTGTGTAAGATCCAGTAACAGGCTTGTTGAATATATTTTAATTAGTATATAATAATCAAAAAATAAAGGATACATGTGATTTTACACCTTAGATTGAGCCATATTTGATTGTTGATCAGTGGCAATCATAGGCTGTATAATAAATAATGGATGAGGCCTTTGTGACGTCACATGTCCACATTGTGGACTCACAGTTTGAATCATCTTCATCATCTTTTTTTTATTTGATTTTGGAGCCAGAAGCTGCAGTGTGACCGTACCTGAACTAGTTATCAGACAACAGCTGCAGCCAGCTAGCGGCCAACCACCTGTCAAAGTCATAGCTCCCTGATTGTGCACAACTCTAAGCCTTTATAAATTATAAACATGCGTTGTAGAATAAAAATAACTTCCCCCCCCCCAAAAAAAATGGAGAAATATAGGGACCCAAACAATTCTTGTACTTTCCAGCCCTGGAGTGAGCTTTTGGCACTGTGTGCGCGGCTTTTGACCAACATATTATTAAATAAATTCAGACCTAATACTTGTCACATTGCACAGCAAACCATGACAACCAACAAGGACCCCTGTCTGAACTCATCATTTTGCATCAGCGAGAAATTCATCAAATGTGGCAATTAGACTGGCTTGTCTGCAGGCCTGCAGCCAGACCTAGTGGAGCGTCGCAGCGTCTCCTTGTGTGAGGAGCCGTGTCCAGCTCCAGCTTCGTCCTCCGTCTGATTACGGTTTTCTCTCCGGGGAGACAGGCTACCCCGCTCCCTGATATTGCTTCATCCTCACCTGCACAAACAGGACGAGCAGCGCTCGGCCTCTGACGGCCTGCTGAAAGTCATTTGGGAGAAATCAATAATGGCAGTAGGGAACAATGAGGGAGCTGGAGGTAGTTAACACCTGAAGGTGTTTCATCTCTTCTTTGGGTTTTTCAGAATCTCGTTGTGCGACAAAAGTCGAACCGTTTTCATTTATCCTGTTTATTTCTTGCCCCTGCTCACATGATGCTGCCGCTGTACAACCCTGTTCTTAGCCTTTTTATTTTTCCCCTCGCTCTAACACTTCCACCACGAAGTCGTTACGCTGTCAGATTGATCTCGATGTTCACTTTGCCAACGAAACGTACAAACAGCTTCAAGGCTGCGATGTTCTTCGTAAGTGCTCCATTAAACTCCAATGTCATCACGATGAAATCTGCACCTTCTAGATATAAATGGAAACAACAGGACTACATCATAGAAGCCGCTAATTACTTCCAGTTAAGCTTTAATACACAATTCACTCCTCTTTTTATATATTCCAAAGTAGATAAATAATTAAATTAAAGGAGGTGACATTCATTCTTTGAATTTTGTCTATTACTTTTTGGGTTGAGACCAGATATTTATTCAATGTGTGAAACTGAGTATTTTTCCTTACTGTCATATATAGTTTGCTTTAACTTTAACTGTTACAGGAGTTTTTCTTCATTATGTCTTATGCTCAATAGTTTCTTTTCTAAACTTTGACAGTGAGGTCTGCCATGTCATATTCATCATTATTTTATCGTCCTGGTTTATGGCAGGTTGGTTTGACAAGTCATCACAAAGACATGTCAAACAATGTCATCTTTGTATCAGAGGACTAAACGTTCATTAACGTTCATGACAGGCGTCATGTGTCTGTCATGTGTCTGTCATGTCAAGTAAAGCGTCACCAGAAATTCTCACATTCTCATTATTATTCTGTTCTTGTCCATTTTTTTTGAGTAATAAACTGATGCATCTTTCCCCCCCCCCCAGGTTTAAAATGAATGAAGGACCTGAGAACAATGTGACGCATCCGTATGACAACTGGACGTTCGGGAACTCCTCGGTGGAGTCTTTCGTGCCCAGGAACAACATCACCTACGTTGGATTTTACCTGCATCAGCCGTCCACCGCCGCCATCTTCATCGTGTCCTACATGCTCATCTTCCTGGTGTGCATGGTGGGCAACGGGGTGGTGTGCTGCATCGTGCTGCGAAGCAAAAACATGCGGACCGTCACCAACTTGTTCATCCTGAACCTCGCCGTGAGCGACCTCCTGGTGGGGATTTTCTGTATGCCCACAACACTTCTCGACAACATAATTACAGGTGAGCAGAGCAAATTAGAGTTTCTCTCCCTGCTTTTGGTCCGACTGTTGTGACTTGTGTCAACACAAGGAGGGATGGGATTTTCAGGGAGTTTCTGAAAAGCCTCACAAAATCTATTGGACTTATTCTCCAATATAACTGCGTTAGTCACCACATATGACGCCAGTTTAATTGCACATACAATACACAGGGGTCACCACCCCTGGTGTTGGATGGCTATTTTTTGTGCTAAGCAAGCAGTAACACACCTAACTACTGAATCTCCTTAGCAAGAAGTCTATTGGTTGATTAGTAGAATCAGATGTTACTGCTTGGTTGGAACGCCCTCCAGGACCAGTGTTAATGACCCCTGCATATATGTTATATACTGCAGGGGCGTAGCAATAAATTCTGCAGAGCAAAAAATGTATTTGCTCATTTTGTGCATCCAAGAGAGGGCTCCCAGAACGTCCAATATAATATCGTGGCACAGAGTTCACTTTCTCACAGTGTTATTAATATATTTGGCACCATTCATTCATGCATTAATCATAAACAAAACAAACCTGGATTTCACATACATGCAGCATTGAGACACATAGGCTGATTGAAATGCATGTGTGTGCATGCATGTTTCCTGTTGCCCTATTATGTCTCCTATACCCAGTCGCAGGTGATGGTGTAACGCTTCTTAATGTAACTCATAACAGTACTAATCACAGCTGTACGAAGCTGTAGTTTGGGTGCTTAGGGTGTTTTCTGTATGTGTGTGTGTGTGTGTGTGTCTTCAAAGTTCAGCGCTGTGTTGCTGGAGCTTCAGTCTCCCTGAGGGAACCTCCCAACAGGATCAATAAAGTCTTACCTAATCTAATCTGATCCACCCACAGGATGAATCCTAATTAATTTGGCGGACCTCTGACATTTTATCTCACAGGTCAGCGTCCAAAGGTTTAACATTCCAGCTGAAGCCGTGATATCTGAAAAAACTATTGGGTAAATAGATGGTTCTGTGTTCGTCTACTACCATCAGGTCAGATGATGATGCTACTTTTGTAGAAAAAAACGTGCATTTTCTTCGTGAATTCTGTTATATAAAACACAACAAAGCGAAAGGGGATGAGTGAAGATAAACAAATTACCGCGCAGTGTCTGTGTGACATTTAAAGGTCTCATCGTACAAACCGAAATGTTAAAATCTTTTCTGAGCAGGACGAGGTGTTCTAAGAATACCGGTCCGTTACAAAATCCCTCAATGCACACGGCCCGTATTCAGAAACTTGCCTTAAAACGAGTCGGTGGGACTTCTGTGGAGTTGTGATGTCACAACTATACGGTCACCCCCTATCATTCACAGCCATTTAAAATCAGAGGAACTTGATATCAAAATTTCAATTAAAACTGAGGAGTAAACAACATGATACCTTTAACGTCACATTTTCAGCGAGTCAATGCATATTCTTCCTAAAAATACTACATAACACGATCACACTACATGCAATCAGTAATAATTAAACTGAGATGTGCCAAGTGATTAATACAGAAGAGAAAGTACTTTAGAGCGAAGGACTATTTATCTTTTTGCCTTAATTTACTGAACTGAAATTCCAACTCTGCTGACTGGAGCTAAAATATCTTCATTCCTGTGCTCGGCGGTGGTGGAATCACTCGAATCCAAACGCATACGTCTGTTCCACGTCCCACAGGTGTGAGCGCTGTCGACAGAAATCACAAGGCCATCGATCCAGAAAGGAGTGAACCGCTTTCAGAGGTGTTGGGCTTTCATAACAGCGCAGGAGCTTTAGTCAGGAGGAACAATCGATATATATTTTATTTCCATTTATCATATTTTAATTTTTTAAAAAGACGAGTCAAGCTAAAACCAGACATTTAGAGCTTTTTTAAAAATGCTGACTTAAAAAAAACACGAACCTCCAGGAATAAAAAGGTTATTTTCTGCACTAACACTTGCTGGATATTCAATCTGCGGGCGTACATGATCACGATGAGGGACAGAGGAGCAAAAATAATAATTCTAAACTCTCACCTTTCACTGTATTTAATGCAACACATTATCTTTGTGCACCACAGGAACCAGCTGCTAAACAGAGGCTTCTTGATATTGTAAGCTATATAATATAACAGAGATATTGTAAATGTAATTATTACTACTGCTTTTCTCTTTTTTTGTATTATGACATTTTGAAATGTCTGCTGTGCAAAAGGAGGAGTTATTTCAGTCAGGACACTGACAGACAGACCGACGCTGCCATCCCTGGAGCCATGTGCTAGAAACATGAAGCGCTTCACCAAATTGTAGTCTATCGTATTGTGTGTGTGTGTGTGTGTGTGTTTTTTGCTATTTTAGTATATTATGTGAGACATCCTAGTGGGATGTAGGCTCGGCCAAGAGGCAGCAGTCATTACAGTTGACTGATGTTCAACAAATATGGAAATACTGGAATTTGTCCTGTAGCTGATCATCCGACCACACAGAGCAACAAGGGAACACGGCCCATCCTGAGGGAAGAAGAAGCCCAAGAAGAAGAAAAAAATAGAGAGATCCACAACAGCGTAACACTTCTCACTTGAACCAGTAAAAGAACAGAGGAAGTGATGGATTGAGAAAAACAAAGATCGCGTTACGGCAGCTCGCGAAGAGCACATGAAGGAGTCGGAGCAGGTGGAACGACTCGCTGGTGTCACGGAGGTGAAAACCGAACTCACTGAGCTGTAAACTCAGCCGCATCTACTCACTGTCAGTCAGAAAACCGGGAGGAGACCTGGCCGCGGGCTAGCAGCATCCCTACTGGGAAGCCGAGTGGTGACAGCCTCGTGCCGTGTGCTGCTTTTCAGCAGCCAGGACTGGGCTGCTCAGAGAGCCCTTGACATTTGACGGGACAATGAGTCCTGGTCCAGCTCGACCGTGGCGCCGAGCGTTCAGGTGAACACTGGCCACCGTTATCATGTCTTAGTTCAAATAAAACACGTTTCTATCCTGTGGCTTCATGACAAGGATTTCAAATAGGACAAGCAAAGTTTCAGGAAAACCTCTGAGAGATGTGATTTGCATGCATGTCTGCAGGTTAGGGTTGATTAAGACACAAGATGATTAAGCACCATTAGGATGTTCATTATATGTTGATTGAGAATTAACTTATTCATATATACCATATTTTCAGGACTATAAGGTGCGACATAAAAGTCTAACATTTTCTTCAAAAGGTGCCCTATGTATGTTGTTGTTGTAAGGTGGACGTAGTAGAGAGAAGCTTATGAAGCACAATTTAAACTGAAGGCAATCAGCTACGAGGAGGAACATGGAAATCGAGCGGCGAGAGAATTTAAGTTTAACGAATCAATCGCAAGTGGAGGAAGCTGGTCAACGAGCGGCGACAGGTCAAGAAGATGCAGCTGAGTTTTTGCAGACATAAGGCGAGGTGGCCCGAGTTGGAGGAAAGACTCGATCAGTGGATCATCGAGCGGGAGAAGCGAGTTACGCCACAAATCGCAAACGCCGGCATCGTTTCCAAGGAGCTGCACGGAAAGTGACCCCCGTAGGTGAAGAAAGTGAAGCTGGCATGTTTGATGGAGATTTAGCTGCTGTTGGAATCTGAAACAGAGGATGAGGATTTTGACGGTTTGATTGAAAACATTACCCCTCTCTATTTTTAAATACACACACTTTATCCGTGTGTTTTTTTGTAATCTATACTTAAATAAAACACAACCAAGGTGCCCTATGTGTGTGTGTTAAATACAGTAATGACACACAGAACCGAGACTGCGCCTTTAGTACGGTACCTTATGGTTGTGAAAACATGGTATTTATTTATTTATTTATTTTTTTAAAAAGAGACCAGTACCAGAGCTTCATTTTCATCTTTCATCTATAGTGTTCTGGAGAAAACCAGATACTGGACCTTCCCTGTGGGTTGTAGTACCACGCGTAGAGCTGACAGACACATGGGGATTCGTCAAACTCTTAAATCACAGTAATTAGTATTTTCGGCACTTGTGAGTCACTTGTGAGGACAAAGGGTGGTAACGCTGCCTGCGCACAAAAAGGTACAAAGCGCTGGATCTTCTTCACGTTGTGAAAAAAAAAGAAAAGTAGGGAACCGACATGTCGGCTCGTTGTTATACTCCCGCCTCTACGCGGCTTCCTGTGACTCAGTCAAGTGACATCTGGAGGGAGAAAATAAATTGACCCGTCTAATTACAATCAACACATTTCATCCGTATGAATTGAAATACAAACTTCTTAAGTGATGAAATACGTTCTTGTGTCGTGATCCCTTCAGCACAGCTCACTGGCTCGTTATTTCTATACAAAGAACATTAATAGTCAGGTCTACTGATAGGGGAACTAGCCACACAATGAGAGGGAAAATACATTATGTGTTATATAAAATGTGGCAGCTCTATCCTGTGTGTGCATGCATTATGCACAAGTTTCTTTGCTAGATTTATGATTATACCTTCACATAGACAAATACCATATGTCCTCTATCTTATCCCATGGCCAATCTAATTTTACAATCTCAAGCCAGCAGAAAACATCTGAGTTTTTTGATCGTTTCATAGCAAAAAGCTGAATGATCACCACCAGCAGATGGTGTACCATGTGGTTATTTTTAATTTTTTCTGAAACTTCTTTCCTAAAAGAATGACAGGAGAGTCTCATCCCCATCTTCACTCAGCATCCCTTCCATCTGTTCCCCCCCACCAAATCCTTCCTCTAAATTCCCCTGAAATTCATTTCTGTCCCAATTGTTTTTCGCTGTTGCTGCAACCACCTCTTAGCGGATTCAGTTGATCACTGCTTAAACCTTGGAAAAAAAAAACGCTCATATCCCCAGTCAACCTTGATTATAAAAGTGTGTGTGGTGTGGGAAGGCTGTAGATTCATTTTGTTCTGCGAAAATGACAAAAAAATCACAAAGCACACAAGAGTCAATGTGTGGGAAACACTGATGTGACAATTAAGCAGATGGTGGCAGAGGTCAGAGGTCAGATCCTGATGACACTGCTGTGTCTGATTATGACACCTACACTGTCAGCACGTCTGCTACTCGTCACCAGCAGCCCTGATTAATAACACTAATAAAGGAACAATTTCCCTCCAAGACAAATTATGTCAAATTCCTCCAGCTCTGATGCCATGTGTGTTTGGGTGAAAAAAATTGACCAAATTCTTTCAAACTGCGTTAGCACACATTTCATGTCCTATCTGCTGCATAGAAATGAATCACTTGATTTAATCTCTTTGGTCAACAGGGTGGCCTTTTGGAAGCCTGGTGTGCAAAATGAGCGGAATGGTTCAAGGCATCTCCGTCTCAGCATCGGTCTTCACTCTGGTTGCCATCGCTGTGGACAGGTACAGTGCTCGCATGTTACTGAAATATATATGAAACAGTGGCATTTCACCTTTCACAATTAAATCCGAACCACTGAGCTAATTTTAGCTCAAAGTTCAACTCTCGAGTTGCCTTTAGTGGAGCATTCAACCGCATGTAAAGGCCTTCAATGAGTGCAAGACGCAGTCTAAAGCTGTGGAAATGACAGCATCCGAATGCTAATCCTGCTTAATCACTGGATAAACCGTTGGAGGAGGCTGCAAAGTGGGGGGGGGGGTACACTCTGTAGCTGACACCAGGTCGCTGGAGGGCGTCTACACCTCTGGGAAGTCAAAGTCAAAGTCACCTTAGAATTAGATTTGAAAGCATTAGGAGCAGACGAAGCTGTGGTATATTCATGTGGAGACGAGTCAGGTCTTCCTGACTGCTGTTTCTGTCTAAATATGACAATGATACCGTCACATAATTATTATCATCCCCAACAATTACTACATTGTGATGTCAGAAATTAGAATTCCAACAGTAGTTAATAACCCCCCCCCCTCTTTTTTAACATTGACATTAACACTAACTACAGATTTTCAGAGATGCCAGTTTTCCTCAATTTAATCTACCACTGGAAAAAAAAGGCTAAATGCACTTATCTAGATTCAATTTGACTATTTTCTTTCTGTCTCGACTTGTCTTTGTACATTTGCAGCTGCTCGACAGCGGAACTTTCTGGCGCTTTCAAAAAATAACACGTAAATATTTAAATGGAGATTTAATATCATAATTTAAAGCATTCCATTGGTAGTAATCTGAAATTGCAGATTAGGTTTCATTTACAAAACTTGTATGTTAAAAAATTTAATAAATTCCATTGTAGATTTAAAGGCTCGGTGTGTAAAGTTTGGTAGCATCGAACAGAATTAGCATAGTTTGCATAGTTTATAATATCCATAGATATGGTTCAATAAGAATATAATGAAATGAAATGAAATTTTTTTATAAAAAACATAATTAGCTACAGCATTAAAATGCATCTTAATATCTATGTTAATGGATCAGTGATCTATTAATGAGGCAGTCACATTTCTATTACTTTGAATGAGTAAAGTCAGGATGTTCCTTATGAATTAAATTATCAGTGGATTTAAAAAGTCCATTAGTCTAGATTGGGAAAAAACTCTTTAATTCATCTTAAAAAACTCTTAGATGCTACTTACAACTGTTTAACATTGTAGTTTGCATTGATATAGTTTGCTCAACAAGGCGTTGTGAAGAGTTGTGTAATATTCTCTAACACTGGTGAACGTCGACAGATTCCTGTGCTTGAACGCTACTTCTAGCCTGCTCAACGTGCACGTTAACATCCATGTCCCGAATGTGGTTATGTGTTTGGTCTGACACAACCTACATACAATCTTGTTTTCATTTCACTTTTCCAAAATCAAATAATCCACTGCGTGGGTATTTTCCTCTGAGAATTTGTGAGGAGTTGCTGCATAAATCTTTAAAAATCAACAGTTTAACCGGCCTATATTTCTGGGGATGACTAGCAAAATATAAAAGGGGCTGAAGGTCTAGTTGTGCCTAAATTTTGGCTGATAATGTACATTCACTCTGTTTCAGAACATTGAACATTCTTCAGAAAACTACAAAAATCGTGCTATTCCCACTTTACTGTTGATCTCACTCTCCAACTTTTCAGAGATTTTCTTTTTTTTTCTTCCAAGGTCAGAAAGTGTTCAGAACCACTTTGTCAGAAAAACAACATGCTGTGTCTGTGGCTTTTTAAAAGCACCAAAACAGCCTTTGTTCACTGGTTTTCAATTAAACCCCTTCTGTTTAAAAGTGATCAGAAGTATATCTTGCACCATACAGCGAGTAAAAGAGAAATTAAGAATAAACTGCTAACAACACTGTTGTTTATTCAATCTTAAATCTAATTAAATTGTCTTATTTTGCTAAAGTAAACCCTTCAGGCTTAAAAAATATTTTCTTCCACCCACAATATTGATTGAAATGCAAGTTAAATCTCTCCATGCATCTACCTTACTTGTTTTTCTTCAACCCTTTTGCAGATTCAGATGCATTGTCTACCCGTTCAAGCAAAAGCTGACCATATCCACAGCCACCTTGATAATAGTCATTATCTGGGTTCTGGCCATATCCATCATGTGTCCGTCTGGTGTGATGCTACAAGTGACCAAGGAGCAAACCGTCCGGGTGCTGCTGGGTTACGACAACAAAACCAGCCCTTTTTACTGGTGCAGGGAGAACTGGCCGAACCAGGAGATGCGGAAGATCTACACCACCGTCCTGTTCGCGAACATCTACCTTGCTCCTCTGTCCCTCATCGTGATCATGTACGCCCGCATCGGCATCACGCTTTTCAAAACGGCAGTCCCGACGGGGGGGAAGCCGGGTCACGACAGCCGCCACACGGTGTCGAAGAAGAAGCAGAGGGTGATCAAGATGCTCCTGGTGGTGGCGTTGCTCTTCATCCTGTCCTGGCTGCCTCTGTGGACCCTCATGATGCTGAGCGACTACGCCAGCCTGACTGAGCAGCAGTACAGAATAATCAACATTTACATTTACCCCTTCGCCCACTGGCTGGCCTTCTTCAACAGCAGCGTCAACCCCATCATCTACGGCTTCTTCAACGAGAATTTCCGCAGAGGGTTTCAGGCCGTGTTTAAGTTCAGCCTGTGCACGGCGGACGGCCAGCGGAGGAAAACCTACTCTCACAGGCTGCAGGGAAACTCTGTGCTCCCGGCTAATAATGCGCAAACCTCCCTGGAGCCTATTTCGCTCAACAGCCTGGATAAGAACATTTCCAGGCGCCTCAACCACGTCACGGAACAGGACTTGGTCATGGAGGATCTGGAAAAGGCTTCTTGCAGCAGCGGGGGTGTGACTGCTGTGTCTATTTGAAGGAGACACAGACACGTTTTTCAAGGTGATAAGCAAAAAGGTGTTCAGGTTTTTCCAGACTAGACATCCCTGAGTATTACGACGAGTGCCAAGAAAAACAGGTAAAAGTCCATACATGGAAAAAAAAAACATGTAAAGCAGTGATTTATCCTTTAATCAAACTACAAATCTTAATGCAGGAAGCTACCTCATAGTGTCTGCTCCCCTAAAATAACAAGATGAAATGGTTTGGTTGGTAATCTTTACTTATCACGTTTAAAAGGACCAGTAAGTAGGATTTAGATAGATCTATTGGCAAAAATTAAATATTATTATAGTTATGATCCATTAATGTACAATCACTAATGAGAATTATTGTGTTTTATCACTTTGGAATGAGCCCCTCATATTTACACAGGAGTGGCTTCTCCAGCTTGAATTTCCTGACAAAAAAGCACCGGTTGGAAGATGATGACGAGGAATAAGTGGTTCCTGATAGTGTGCAACCATTTTTGATTCTTATAGGGGTTGGCAAAGACCGCAGATCTGGAAACTTTCCACTAGATGCCACTAAATCCTACACACTGGTTCTTTAAGGCACACGCATAGTGTGCCATCTTGGGAAACACAAACAGGCTGAGATGTATCTTACTATCAATAGGGAACGTAAATTTTTCCAGTGTATATTCAACAATATACGACTGGGCACTAACATCGGACACTGTCCTCCTCTGTAACATAACCTTATAATAACTGTGTATAATGTATAAAGATGCATCAAACATGTACCATTCCAGTCATGTTTGGACACACACTCGTTCACGTGAATGCAGAGGTGTGTCCAAGCGTTTGACTGGAAACTTCCCTATAGTAATTTCCATTAACAAAGCTTTAATTGGTCGCATTTCTAACTAGGGAGAAAAGTGCTGTCAGTCAGTACAACACCACAACTACTTGAATCGCAATATTTGAATTGCTGAAAGAAGAACTACTTAGACAGTGATTTACAAAAGGTCTAGGAGCAAGATAAAGCAATCCTTGTTTGATTTTAAACCAGCAGATCTCTTTATAGAAAATGCGTAGAGGCTGATGGAAGCCGTAACAATACAGAGGGTCGGACAAAATTTGCACACAAATGGAGAGAGATATTTCTGCAGGTGACATTCATTAACACTGTTTTATCAGACTCTATCAGGCTTGAAAAACCTATTAAACTATTGAACCATCTACCTACAAATGTTTTGAAACTGGGAATTTCTATTAGGCTTCTTCTTTTATCCTGAAATCTGCTCTTGCAAACGTGTACATAAAAAAGGTGTAACGCTGCTGGGGTAATAGGAGTTATTCATGAATATATCATGAGCCTGTTATGAATGTGCAATGTAAATCTCAGATAAAGTGTTTCGCTGTTATTTTTGATTTCCGCTATGAACAGTCTTGTGCAGTTTACCCGTCCACTAAATGGGAAAAACAGACAGCCAGCATTGGCCCAAACATGTACAGTATTGTCCACTGTAAGTATGTGTTGCTAAATCTAAAGTTTAGATTATAAGTGATTACGTGAACCTGTTTGTGTGAACTGATTTTTTGCAAAAATTCTTATGGGGGACACTAAAACAGTGGCGGCCATATTGGAGGTCCTCAGGGCATTATACTAGTGACTCTGTCCTTTTACCTTCAGATTCAGATAGATCTCTTCTGTATTGGAAAGGGTATGTTCTTTATCTGTCAGAGCAACAGCAGCAGCAGCAGCAGTGATAATCATATTACATCAGTAGACCAAGAAAAGGCTATTGAAACTATTTCTTATTCCGCCAGGAGATTCAACCAAACTCGCAGATTTCCAGAATATTCAGTTCTATGAATATATAAACAGGAAATATGTGAACAGACATAGAAGAGACTGTGTCCATCAGTGGTGCTAGGGCTTGTTCAGCAATGAGCCTTTTGATGGGCATTTTTTTCTGGGGTATCGTTGGTTTTGTGGTGCTGAAAATGTGAAAATTCTACCGTAGCAGCATGTAGCGTTGACAAAGTTGACTGTAATAGTCATGACTTACAGAGTTACTTAGATACAAGAAGGAACAGGATGAGTTTTATTTTAAACATTCAGACTCCCAGACAGAACTTTTGAATCCACCAGTTGATGTACTCACAACTAAACACAAGACAATGTGCTCTTTACATTACGCTCTTAATGCAGTCTGAGGATTTCTCCATGGTGAATGAAAACTAGTACAGTGGCACGTTACCTGTCTCAATTTGTGAATCAACACAAGCACATTTTACACTACTTTTTGGACTAGTTCTTCTCCTGTGAGTATTCGTTCACTTGTACTCCAAAATACTGATCGTGCTATGTTATATTTTGGGTGTTTAAAAAAGGCAATACACAAAAAGTTTTTTGTGGGGTGGGAACTAGGATATATATTAAAAAAAAGAAAGCCCAAAATTATTCATACCCATATCAAATACAAGGGATTTCTTGATTTTTTCCACTTACAAAAACTCAGTTTTTACTTAAATAGGACACAAAAGAAAGTCTTTCACTATATAAAGTATATATATAAAGATTTCTCTCACAAAGCATGCCCTGCCAAGAGTTTTCCATATCATAGTCATTTGTTGGATGTCATTTTTGGTTTTCACTCTGTTTATTCACACAATATAATGAAACACAAATCAATTATGGCATCAGACTTTATTTTGTGTCTCATTTAAGTAAAAACTGAAGTGAAATACTAATTTGTAAGTGGAAAATGAAAAAGAAATCCCTTGTGTTTGACAGGGCTATAAATCGTTTTGGGCTATAATTGTAATCTTTAGCTTTAGTCTGCTTATGTGATGTGAGATTTCAGCAATAAAGTAGGAGCAGGTTAATTGAGCTGTTATTGGAGCACTTCAACCGTGTTTTCCAGTTGAACGAGTTGTGTGATGAGGGATTCTGCACTAAGATCACTGTGACTGCTGCTGTCAGAGATGGGGGGGGGGGTGATGGGGGGGATGTGGTTTAGCTGCCGCTAAAAGATCTTGACACTTGTCACAAACGGGCACCTTCACATTTGACAAGTCGTCCACCAAGATTGTCAGTTATCCAGGTCATTGAATATCTACAAGTAGTAGGTCCATGTCCGAAAACAACTGGATTCTGCGTGTCTGACACTCACCCGAGTGGCTGCATCCCTTCTGACCGCCAGGCGTTTCTGACCCTTTATGATGTGTCGGTGTCACAAACGCTAAAGGTCAAAAACTCAATCATAGGAGAGTGGTTTCCCAAGATTTCCCAAGAGCAAGAACGAGGGACCTCCAAGATGGTGCCAGAAAGGGTTGCTAAGAGTTTCCCCAACACCCATTTGCCTCTTTACTGTACTCACACCCTCGTTCCTCATAACTCGCTCTGCCGTGTAATGCTGCAGCATCCAGACCACGGCGCCTCTGGTGAAAAGGGTTCATTGTCTTTCTTTTGGAAGGCAGTGAGGCCCTCGGTAACTCTGATCAGATCCCTTTGTGTAGCGCTACTTTACGCCGCCTAATTTGCTGAGTAGTATTATCTATTCTTATTTTCTTGGCGAGTGGCCATCTGGAAACCTTGTTCACACGCCCAGTTTATAATCACATGCATCTCCAGAGGCAACAAAAGACACTAAGTGCATCTATGAGTGTTATGTAGGCTACACACCATTGTACTCTAGGCTATAGTAGTGTCATGGGTGGTGTTTGAATGCATTTTACCTAATCTGAGTGACGTGAAATCCTTTGGTTGTGCTTTGGTTTAGCTTCATGAATCTTCATAAGTTGAGATCAACAAAACTGTATATTTTACTGAACGCAAAACTTGAAACCAAAACGGGACCAGCAATTACAAATCCAACCTTAAGTAGAGTATACGCCCAGTTAGAAATAAGCCTCAACTTACAAAAATTTCAAAAGGTTGTGTCAGTTTGTCCTTTGAACATCATAACTTGGACTGGGTTTTATCTGAAACATATTTGCCTATAAGCTACCGGGATTTCAGTACAGAATTATTATTAATTTTTTTAAATATCTTAGTATGGCGGACATGTTTAACACATTTTACCAACTTAAAACAGATTTTTCCAGAAGAAATATATCAATTATTGATAGTAAAACCTCTAAACTTAGGGTCCAAACTAGTCATTTGACACCAATTTATACCAATCCCTTAAAATGTCTTTTCTTGGATTTATGCAGCTATTTACTTTGATTTATTCCCATCAATGAAGTCAGTGGTTTCTACACTAATATTAATATGATTCCTCAGAGAAATTCGGCACAAACAAGATGTTAAGTGTGACAGTCCAGTATTGAATGTAATAAATTTGTACTTTTTTGGTGCCTGTGGTTAAAAAAAAATGAAAAAATGAAAAAAAAAAAAGATTTTTTTTGGAAAAAAAAAAGGATGAATGGATGAATTCCCTCTTGAGATCTAGAGAATCTAGTACCTTTGTATTGTGATGTATGTGTATATCTTGTGTACAAGCATGTGTGGCTTCAGTGTCTACAATTACATATTGTTGAATAATGTACATTTTCCAATTATTAAGATCTACTTGTTGGGACACAAATGTTGAACGTTTTAAAAAGGAGAGAGAAAGAAGGTTTTTATTGAGAGTAATTAACTAAATTGTGTCCTATTTATTTGTGAAGGGCTATTCATTGCATTATATATTACCCATTTGATTGTCTGCACAAAATATAACTGCAAGGTGTATATTCAAGGTTCTGAGTTTTAACAAAGGCTTGTTTATGCCTTGTGGTATATAATATTATTTTCTTTGCACATAATGTGATGTAATTTGCCATTATGAAGGGGATTGGGAATTTAATTAGAAGAAGATTTAATATGATGCAAACTGCTGTGCCTCTGGGGGAAAAAAGAAAATTCCCATAATGAAAATAAATTTAAAAAGATTTTTCCCCCCATCACTAAAACACTATAGATTACATTGTTGGCTCAGAGAAAATATCTGCATGGATTACAGTATTATATTAGCCTGTTGAAGGCAATATTTTAAACATGAAGTCACCTGTACCACAGCACATGATCTGCCTTACAGTGGTCGCAAACGTAAAACTGGATATATCTGAAAAAATTATTTTAACATATATATATGTAGAATTATTGAAGAGCATTTGAAGATTAATACTGGCAGGTAACTGTGACTTTCCAGTGGAATGTAGTGGAGCCATTGCATAAGCCAGTGGTTCTCAAAGTGGGGTCCAGGGTCCCCCAAGATGTTCTTGTTGGGGTTCCAGGGGGTCCCAGCAAAAACAAAAAATATATATATATAACTGGTCCATCTATAAAAAACACAGTGACAGATTGTACAATTCTTGAACAGTCTCATACACTTTCTGTAATAAAACCTCTAAGAGCAAAAATCTTATCAGATGGGGGTCTGTGGTCTAATTTGTGTCTGTTTTGGGAAACTTTTTTTTTTGAGAACCACTGGCATAAGATTCACATAAAGACAACAGACAGAAGCAACATGATGGACGCTTGCTCCAACTGGACATCACGTTCATATTTTATAAAAGCTATTTTTTAAACCAACTCAGAGAAGATTATCATCACTTACCAAAGAAGAAACTAGGCTGTTTCCAAGTTGTCATCCATTTATTTTATAAGTGTGTTTGTAGTTAGTTTAATGTTATTTTCACTGAGGAGATAACTAGTAATGTAGTTTAACATTGCTTGCACACTGCTATGGAGCAGGGACTTAAAACTAGTCATCATCCTGATATATACAACAATAACACATAACTAATGAGACATGACATGGTGGCAACTATTGTGTAAACTGGAATGTTAACAAGCGTTGAATATCAACATGAAATTACCGTTTCATTCATAATAATAGGGTCAATATTCAGACAGTCCATGTGAAAGTCAGAAAATGTTGGCCTCGGGTTGCTGGGAGTAGAATAAAACATCATCATGCCTCATGCTGACTGAATCAAGTCAAATTCTCTTTGTCAATCCAGAAGGGAAACAACTCTGGACTCAAGCATTTATGAATAGCTAGAAGCTATTCAGAGCATGACTAAGACTATAAAGATGTATATAGTGTAGCTTTTTTGCTTTTTTGCGACTCTCTTTCGACTACATAGAAAAACACTAATTTGCGTTCTCGATTAATCTGCAAATCTTTTGCCAAAAAAATTATATAAATACCCTGAAGCCTGTTATAAATTACAGAAATCCTGTACAAACATGTTTGTCCTATTTGTTGAGATGAGCACAATGATGAAAACTAATGAACCGCGCTGGCTCGGGTCATTCCTTCAGGAGCCGGGAAACAGCGCTCCATCATATAATTCAGTCCATAATTTATTATTTGTTTTGAAAACGCAAGGTTATTAATTATGTTTGAGGTTATTTTGTTTGTAAGGGAAGATGCAAATGTCCCATTGACCTACAGAGCAAAACCACTGTCAATTTTAATTAATATCCATTCCATATTCCATTTATCAATTCTAATTCTTTCCAAATCTTGGTAGGTTTACCCTCGACATTTGCAGCTAATTAACAGCTAAAATAACAGCAACTCCAAAAGGTTCTAAATTATCTCTACTTGGCTGGGAAGGCAAAGTCACAGTGCAATTAATGTTCACAAACTGTACCCAAAACTTGATAATGAACGCTGTATTCTCACAAAAAAAATTTCTGCACAGTTTTTCATGCATTATCCTGCGATTGTCCAGCAACAGGAGAACTCTGCTGTGGTTAAAGGTCTGGTTATGTTTAGGTATGAAAAAATCTGACTGGTCTCAAACAGTACTCTGTTACACTTACACCCACCAACCTGCCACTATACAACGTAGAGAATATGTGGAGCAATGTCACTGGTCTCTTTTTGTGGGATGTATATAAAATAGGAGTGCATTACTCATCTTATGTACACTAATTCACGCAAACGACAAAATAAACTGTAAACTTTTATCCTGTCAGATGTTATGATTAAATTGAACCCGTTTCATTTACAAGTTGTCATTAAGGAAAGACGGTGAGGAAAGATAAAATGTCAAAACATGATTCGTTAGGATTGGAACTCATTGAATCTGGAAAGAACCATATTTAAAAACATAACCGGCTATCATAAACCTATTAATCACTGCTTTTTGCCCACACATGTACTTATCATTATGTCTTAATAGGTGTACATTTTTTAAAGTGTTTTTGTGTGTTTGTTCTGAAGGAGAATTGTGAGAGACTCACAAAGGTTTAGCAATGAAATGGAAAAAGGACCCAGTGTCTGTTAGTTAAAAGCCTGAATCCATGTGGTAATGAACACAGGGTATGAATGGTCTATTTTCTGCTCAGAGTGTAAATTTCCTTCAAAAGAACTTTTTTTTTTTTTTTTGATAACATGTAGAGTATTGAATCGATGGTTGTGGTTGTGTTTATGCTTTTTTGTAAATCGTCGAGCTACTTTCTGTCTTGCCTTTGTATCAAGAGATAATCCAATGTGCCCGTGAGCGGGTACATCTGTGGTCTTGTGAACAGCATAATGTCCAAATGGTCATTAATAAAGATATTGGTCTTAACTCATTAACAAATAAAGTACTGAAATCTCTCTCTGGCATAGTCGTTGATTCAGTGTGGAAAAAAGAAGAGCAATCCAACAAAAACTATTCAACACGAGTCAGTTCACATTTAATAAATCACTTCATTTTCAGCTGCCGTTGAATCTAAGTGAATAGTCAATCAAAGGTGGTTTTACAACCTGCAAACAACACAACTCTGCAGCACATTTATATTCACTAATTGCCTTAAATTGCATATCATACATTTCTCAGGGTGAATGGCTTGCATTTGTGTAGTCTTTCAAAGCACTTCTTAATGTTCATTTGCAGAAAGTCACACAAACAATTTGTGGTTAAGTGTGTTCTGCGACATGCAGGCTTGCGTTTTACCTTCATTTAACCAGGCGGTTAATTACAAACAAATCTTTTTTCACAATAATTGGCTAGAGCTGCCACAGATAAGACAAGCAATGTGGAGCCGTCACATTGGACTTTGGAAAATCGTGAGCTTTTTTTTTTCCCTATAGAGGCTAAACTAAAAGATTCAATTCAGAAAGTTAATGAAAATAATTGGAATTTGAGGCCCTTGTCGATATACGAGCATTGATTTTAAGCTTTGTTTTCCCTTCTCTGTGATATCGGCGTTCTGTCTGTGCAAAGAAGCCAGACTACATAGAAGCAGTGGATTATAATCAACATAATAGACTGAAATAATGTCACGGTGCCTGGGTGGATTTTAAATTGTGTGACACTGGGAACGCGGCGGCGTGGCCTTTGACTGCCTGGTGCCTGGGCAACGGAGACAGCTGCCGTTCGCTCGACGCAGGAGAATGAACTCTAATTGGATTCTTTTGTTACTTGAAGAAAACGTGTGAAGCTTGTGTTCTCTCGGTCTGTGCAGGTTTTCTCTGGGGCGTCTGGTGTCCTTTTCACGGTCAAGAGCACATGCAGGTTAGAGCTGAAATCTCTCAATTGTCCATATGGTTGCAAGTGAGCTTGACAGGCTGGTAAACTGCTCAGCGGACTCTGCAACTTGCTGAATCCATGCTGGGATAGGCTGCAGCCACGTAAAGATACAGCAGTGCTGCGACGATAAGTCGACTTAGGCTACGACAATCTGAGCAGAGGCCGTAAGCGGTTAGCTTTTGGCAAATGTAATTTATTTTTGGCGATCGTTTTCATAAGGCATGTCAACACATATGCTCTTTGTAATGGCTCGCCAGGACCACTCAAGTTGTCATTAAGAGCAATTTCTCATATTTCCTATAGTGAATAAAAAACTGAAACAATGCTGGTTCTGCTAATGTGAGTTAACAATGGATGTGAGGACAAAAGGGCAGAAGGATTCACCTGAAATTTTGTCAAAATTAATGAGATGTTAGTCATTCATGTTTTTTTAATGACCCTTTTCACAAGTCAAGAAAATTAACTCATCAGCCTACGTTCTGCATGCAATTGTTATTTTTTAACAACTGCATCTGAACTGTCTCCACTTTTTACTCAACGTTAGACAGAATTTTCGGGAGAAAATCTGCATCCATACGGTAACGCATGGTCGGAGTTCAAAAGCATCTTCAGACATACAAAACTTCTCGTTGTCCCACCATCACACGGTTCTCACAGCTCTTTTTCTAAGCCACCTAGCTCGCTTTAACAAATTAGTGTAACCAAATTTTAACAAAAGGTAATTACAGATCCTTCCCTGTTCAGTAATGCTATCTGTACAAAAATGAGCATGAAGGTCCGACACATGGAGTAATCAGACATGTTTTATTTATTTTCTGTACTGGCACCTGTATGCGACGCGTCTGTAGCAAGCATATTTAGGTTTTCCAATCTGAAGGGTGGTTACCAGTTCTTTACATTTTCAAACACCAAAACTTCTGCCACCATCTAAGCAAAAACCACTTTTGTTGGAGTTCTATATTGCAGATTTTAACCTTCAAGCATTCTTGTGTAAACAGGGCGACTTAATCGCCCATAGAAATTATTTTCTTTTTCATTTTGTCTCTTATTGGTTGTTTTGGGACTGACTACATTTATGTTTGGTCTCATGTCTCACTAGTACATTTACAATACACATGGAACAAATAGAACAATTGCCTTAATCTGAGTAAAGCTGTACAACAAGTGTATATAAACTTGTTACTCTGAATAATATGACTAACTCTTTAGCTCAGTTTAAGACACCTGGATTATGCCATTGAACTTTAATTGGAGTCAAACCAGACAATGCATGTATGCATGCTCCATGCCACCATGCTGATGCCTATTTGTGGAAGTGGACGAGTTGGAAAATGGAAAATGGAACCATTTGTGAATTGTCACTTGGCCTTCTCACTTATAGACCACCACCAGTATGGTAGCAACATAATGAGTACCATCACAGTAAGTGTTGTGCCTCGCCATCATAAGACTGAGTTTCAGGTCTGAGGCCTGAAGCCTGACTATGAGTGTTTGAACACATGGTCCCCTAAGACAATAGAAACCCCCCACCACGTGGCTCCCTACACAATGGGGCCCCGGGCGTTGCTCAGCAGCGCCCCTGCATTTCCGGCGGATCCAGCAGACATACGTCAATACGTCACAGGTATTCCCAGCAGGGGTTCCCCCCCGAAAGCGCACCCTGATTGGCTGCAGTGTGTCACTGACGGTGACAACACTGAGGGTATAAATACACGGGTGTACCTGAGGACGGCGCTCTTTCCAGTCGCGCTGACGGGCGTGACGATCGGAAGCACACCCACTCTCACTCAACCCGCCTGCTCCCACCAAATAGTCCTGAGTGAAAAGTTAGCGCGCATCTCCAGAAGGCCTGAAAGAAGAAATCATCGCTGGCCGAGACCTTTCTTCTACCTCCGTTTGCCGACGGTTACTCCCAGACCAAACGTATTTTCCCGCGGAAGTAGGCGACGAACGCCTATAAAAGAAGGACAGCCGAGAAACGCCGTTTCCCCCCTTCCTTCTCCTGCCGCGACCCTCTCCTTCCGAGCCACGGACTGTGAGAGGATACTAGCTAACCGCTAGCCCCTGGACCGCCAGCAAAGGACGTGCTGCGCTCCAGATCAACGGAGCCAGGATCAACGAGACCCGGATCAACAAACTCCGTATCATCGCAACTCCAGCCTGCATCACAGTAAGAGGTTATCTTCTGGGCAGTGAATACTAGTTGTGTTTTATTAGTGAATACTAATTGTGTTTTATTTTTATTTGTATTAGTGTTTAACGTGTTTTGTACGGATCGCCGCATCCGTTGCATTGTTTGTTTTGTTATTGTGATCAGCTGACTGAGCGCTGATCTCTCTCTCTCTCTCTCTCTCTCTCTCTCTTGCTCTCTCTCTCTCTCTCTCGCGCTCCGTTTCCAATCTGCCTGTTACGATCATCTGCACCTTCATTCACATAAACACCCACACGACACTCTGCGCGCGATTGTGCTTCTTTGTTCCGGATCACGTGTCGTGGACAAGTCGCCATCTTGTCCCACGCACCGGCATCCGTAAGTGGGCCGTCACAGCGAGACCGCTAGTGACGTAGCCTCACGTTCCTGCGCGGCCGCCGTTTTGACACGTCATCACGGTCTGGCCGCCATCTTGGGGAGGTCCTGTTGTCCCGGCGTAGCCGCCATCTTGTGACCTCCTGCGCGCACACGCCCGCATACTCGCGCACGCACGCACGCGCACACACACACATACACACATTCACACACACACACACACACACACACACACACCTATATACAACCCCACTGTAAGCTTGGTTTCATCTGTGTACATCAATCATCCAGTAGTCTGTTTATTGCACGGTTTCATTAGTTTACTTGTTTGTGTTTCATTTAGTTATAGTTTAGCGGAGAATATTAACAACAGTATTGATTGTAAATTGATTACTGATTGTCAATAAACTCTTTGTATTTTAAGAAGAAGTTTCCTGGTATTTTGTCTGTGTATTGCAACAAAGAGCTGGTTGACTGGGCCTGTGTACGAATTCACACCTTCCTTTCAGTTCCCTTTTTAACTATTATGTTTAAACATAGAGTTAATTATAAGGCAACTATTTAATGAGACTGATTTTTATAGTTATTAGTCCGGTTAACCCGGTGGTGCCCCGTTTCTATTATCAATTATAAATCAATAAAATTGATAACAATATTATAATTAATAATAATCTTTGATAATTATTAATTACGCTAATAACTATTTATAACCCCCTATTGCATGCACAACAGTAAGCAAAGGTCACCCCCCCAAGAAAGTGTGGCCAGTCCCCTGCTCCTCACCCCGCTGGCCTACGACTGTGCACCAAACTACAGCATGAATTAATCGAATCTGCAGATTGCACGACTATGCCGAGGACAAGAAATCTCTCCCCAAACATGGGGGGAAAAAAAGCAGATTGTTATCGACTTCCAGAGACCCCACAGCCAACAGCGTCCACTGACCAACAGTCCCCCTATGGCAGTTGTTCTCAAATAGTGGTGCACGTTTGACCCAGGAACATGCTTTTTTATTTAGATTTTTTTTTATCGGTCCTAGAATAAAGTGCAATACTACCTCCACTACATTAGGGGGCAGTGGCGTTCTCATTGGCAGAGTGTGTGCAGGGAGCATACAGCACAGAGTATGAGTATGAAGTGTAGACACCAAGTGTAGCAGACCCTCAAGTGACTCCGTGAAAACATATTTACCAGGGATGAGAAGACAGGCGGAGAGAGACGGAGATAAAGAGACAAACGAAAGTCTCCCAAAGCTAAGACGAGGAAATATGACGAAGCGTCTGTAGCGCTTGGTTCACTGTGAAAGACCGGTGTGTTACTGAGTCTGAAATGTTGGAGACAAAGAAATTAAAGACATTACACCACTATCACGCTGATAAGGCGATTTTATGTCATTTTATTTTTCAGTATCATATGGTTTGACATGGTCAGTCAAAATATTTGTAGTTTAATTAAGGATTTAATTTTATTTTTGACTTTCAGACTTTAAATCATTTGTTAGTTAATAAAGCTATTCTTTGTTGTAAGTTGGTCCACATTTCTTTCTTTTTCTATTCTCATACATACATTGTTATGCAGAGGTATACTTAAAACAATTCTATAGACAAATGAGTGGGGACGAAAGAGATTTTCTTCCTCCATAGGGGGGGCGTGACAGGAAATAATTCAGAGCACTGCTCTATGGATAGTATTATCACATCAACTAGCCGTGTCCCTCCTGGACAAACAGCACTGCACCAGCCAAAAAAGCAGAGCAGTCTTTTTACTTCCTCTGAGATCTAAAGATAGAAAGTGCCCCAACACCCAGGATATGCTCTTTCTGCCGAGGCACCGCTGAAAGTCTCCTGACCAGCTGCATCTCAGTGTGGTGTAGGAGTCGCGCTGCCTCCGAGCACGAGAGTCCGCGCGCACGCTGAACGCTGCCGGAGGGATCGCGGTCGCCAGCTAACACATGCCTTACCCGCAGAGCATTCAGCGTGGTGGGCGACTCGAGCCATCACTCACGCAGCCTCTTTAGCCTGCCGCCATCTGGGAGGAGGTATCGGAGCCTCCATGCCAGCAACAGCTTCATCTATCAGGCTGTCATCATGCCCCCCCCCCCACACACACACACAGTTACTCACACTGCTCCATTTTCATTTATTTAGAATCTTCCGCCAACTTAGCTGCTGTCAGGTAATCAGTATTGATGCTCAATCCATCCACAAGGAAAACCGTGCTTTCGATGTTCCCAGATGTTTAACTCATATGCACATTCATCTTTTTTCCCCCCCTTTCCTTTTGCAGGCATACTGTTTTTTATAAAACAGTCTGAGTCATCATTGAATTCTGACTATGGCCTTGTGAATGTCAAAAAAAAAAAAAAAAATACACTGCTCTCTTTTGAAAAAATCCAAAGATTTGTGGCTATGGCCTGGAAAAAGGAGTAAAACATTTTTTTGAAAACACCCAAGGACCCATTTTTACACCAGATGATGAAATATTGAGTGACTGTGTGCAGGGAAACTTTCATGTGTGGGTTCCTACAGTGATGGATCACAGCCCCAAAGGACCCTGTAACCTCATCCAAAATTAAACCTTTGATTTCAGAAACACTAGATCTATAGGCACTACCAACACAGAAAATACATCAAACTATCATGAATTTACAACTAGTTCTCTTTATCATAATGTATATTATAACTTTATGAGTTTCTTTTTATTTGGCAGATTCATTTATTTTTTAGAACCTTTTAGAAATTCATATCCTTGTAAACCAAACAGATTATGTGAAACATGGATTCTCTTTTGTTGAAATGCTGTAGATCACAATTTAGAAAAGCATGGCACAATTTAGTTTTAAGAAAAGGGTCAATGTGATTAATTAAAATTTTTCATTCATTACCATAATTTGCTTTGCAATCAGAAGCCCTCTGAAAAGTCACATCCTCACTTATCAAACAAACACATGAAGATTTAGCAAGTCTATAAGACAGAAGGTCATAGTTCATAATGAATATTTTGACTAACCAACCAAGCATTACTCGATGGGTTGAGGAAAACGCTAACAAGATACGCATCATCAGAAACACCCAACTAAATAAGTAAGATCCAATAACACCGCTTTAACAGCGGCCATCTTTCATCTGCAGAAAAATAACTAATCTGGCCCCATTAAATTATGTTCACTGATACGGAGCACGTTATGCTTTGTTGCATACACCTACATGGCTCTTTTTAAAGAATACAATGCACATTACTGGGATTTGATTAATGGTTTCATATCCCCTAACATGATCATATTTGTTGTTCGACATACAAAAATGTAACTCGTTTAGTAATGCTGTTTATTCCGATTGGCTGAGGCCAAACACAGGTGACAAGTCATTGGCCCCTAAAGTGACCTGGGCAAAAAAAATAAACTCTAAAATTGTAAAATGTTCAGACATCAAACGTCAACCTGTAGCCAGGCTATCTATGTTTGCTTCACCTGGGTGGGAGCGTGATATTTGTCTATTGATGATACGGTTGCTATTTTTTAACAAACCACAAAACAAGAACATGCATGCTCCGTTGGCTGATTATTCATCAGTGATATGAGGAGAACACGGACACAGAAGAAATAAAACCAAAAATACAGCCCTGTCACCATGGATGGAGACATCAAAGTACTAGCAGGCCATAAAAACAGCAACGTTTCTAAATGTTGCTGCTTCATGTTTGCATATTTCACTTTCATAATTTATCATAACCCCTTTAACCCATTATAACCCTTTTCACAGCCTTTTTTTAGCATACAAGTGAGCAGATAAAACTTGTCTCTTCTTTGACAAGGCAACTGTTCAATCTGTAAGATCTTCCTCAGGTCATTAAAACTGCAGCAAAAAGCAACAACAAAGAGTCACCCAGAGATGGACAGAGGCAGAGAAATGAGAGGGAAAGATAAAAGGGAAATAGAAAACCACTCTGACACTCCTTGAACTAATGCTAAAAAAAAAAAAAAAGAGCATTATGCATTGTTCGGGGACACACCGATCTACTGCCATGCTGAAGAGACCATGTCATGCGAGTCCAAGAATACTTTCTCAACTCAACTAACAAGCATTTCTTTTTAAATGTAACGCCACATAATTCACTTTTTTCATTTTAGAAAGTCTTTGAAGAAGAAAATGCTATTTTAACGGTTCAGATTTTGACTCACAAGTCACATGTAGGTTCATGCATGCAGTAGTCGATTCAATAATAACTCCTTGATTATTGAAAACTAGAAGCATTCATAATACAAACAGTGGCATGGCTCACCACACTGTAAAATATTGCAGATTAAACTATAGCTGTATGCTTGGAAGGGACAGCGAATGGTGCAACGAGCCTGAATTAATAAACTCGGTCGGTGAGCACCAGCTCTATGTGGTGTGGAGTCAGAGCAGCCATGCACACACAAATTACTACACAGCTGATACTCCAGTATACGCTGCCATTCTCATGTAGTGGAGTATACATCCACACAGTCACCATTCAACTTTCATTCAAGAGGAGACTGAAAAACTGACACTGACACTGACTGAGGTTAGTGTTTCAGTGTGTCCTGATTGATTTGTTGTAACTCAAATGCTGTTGCAACAAATCTTTTTAGAGGAGCATTAATTTTCAATATGAGCACCACCACTTCACTTCACTTCATTAGAGGGCCAGGATGCAGTGATTGAGACCATAATGATTACTTTAAAATACATATTGACTTACTACGTCTCCAAACTGATTGAGAGTCATCTAAGAGTCCAAATGTAAGTACCGTATTTTCACGAGTAGAAGGCGCACATAAAAGTCTTATATTTTCCTCAAAATATGCGGTGCGCTCTATGCATGTTCTTGTAAGGTGGACATAGTAGAGAACACAATGGGAACGTTAGAGGGTGGAAGTATGGGGGTGGATTGTGTATATAAAGTAACTGGGATGTGTGTTATGCAGTACACCCTTGTTTTAACAGTTTAAACTGTGGGCATTCAGCTACGTGCAGGAACATGGAAATAGAGCATCCACGAGAGAATTTACGAGCTCCCACTGGACAAGAAGACGCAGCTGAGTTTCCGCTGACATTTTTACATCCGGACCAGGACTACGGTAGCGCAGCAACCTTCAGCGGATTATACTGAAAGGGAGAACCACAGTGTCACTAAGAGTGGAAGGCAGTGCTGGGCGAGTTACGCCACAATTTGTGAACGGATTGTAGATCCTTGGGCTGACGTGTCTGCTGGTATTGTTGTTCGAGTGTTAAATACAGTAATGACACACAGAATTGAGACTGAGGCTTTTAGTACGGTGCACCTTGTGGTTGTGAAAATACAGTACTTTAGCACTGGGTTCAGGGTCAAGCTGTGGTAATCACTGCTCGGCTCAACCAAGTGCATCATGAAAGCCATAGAATGTCCATAAATAAGCAACACTATTCCAATTTGTATGGTTTGTTGCATCAATACCACAAAGTCAATTCTTAGTGCAGATCACGAGGCTGTTCTGACATATAGTGTTTGTATTAGGCAAGAAGGAGTGGCATCTGTATGGTGTAGTTGGAGTATAGTATTTCTTCTGCTATAGAGACACTACAAAGACACTACAAATACAATCCAACCCAGTAGAAACATTGGTATAGTCAACAAACCCACATGCAGCAAATTAAAGCCACTCCTAAATAAAAACAGCTGTGTGGGAGACAACTCCACCTCATTAGATGTTCTGGTTTCATTAGGTTCCTGCGCTGTGGTGGTGGGGGCTGGTCTGTGTGCTGGTAGCTGCTCATCAACAAAGTCAATGGAATCTAAGGCAGCTCTACTCCGCTTCTCCTTTTCTTTGCTCTCCTCTCGTCGTTTCTTACTGAAACTTTGATGTTTGCGAAGCATGGCTGCCTGGCTTGTAGATGTGCTCAGCTTGTAATCATTGCATATATGAATATAACAAAAATGGAAAATTGAGAAATTATTCATTTAATTGAAGTTTCTTTTTTGTCAAATACCCTTTGTAGTTAATGTCATCATAGCATTTTTTTATAAACTGCTACAGACTATTTTTTTTACAAAAAGAAAAGGAAACCATGACTGAGCTTTGAAGTGAGTCCTCAACATATTCCCTGAATCACTTGATGCTGGTGCTCTGATATCAAACTATACATACAAACTGATTATACAACATAGAGCACAGCTCAGCTACCCTTATTCACTGATGACCAACGGAAGCAAAATCTAAAAAAAACATCTGGTGCTGATGTATCCTGATGTCAAAACGTCAGAGCAGGTCCAGGCGTGTGGATGTGTTGCTGCATTGCCAAAAGCAGCTCAGAGGATGATCCTTCATCAATCAAACATTTGGCCACCGATTCGGTGTCTGAGCTTCAGGCGCCAGGAACAACACATTTTGTGTACAAAAATATGGCTTTCTATGTATAGATCTTCTCTTCATGGGCATCATTAACTTAGTGGGGGGAAAGGGGGCCTTTCATGTAGATTTAATGTATTCTGCTCATTATCTTCCTGTTATACATTTTACGTGGCTTTAATCACACCGGACATTGTGTTCTCTGGTTTTTTTCCACAGATAATCGGCACCCTCGGGTTGCCTGTTTTTTTTTTTTTTTTTCATTACGGCTGCAGGTGCAGGAGACCGGACTGGCAACATGTCATCCTCCATTCTTTCCACTCCTGGCAGCTCTGTCTCATCCCATTTCTCAAAAAAAGCTCAGCAGCGTACATGCCCTGATATGCCCAGCCGTGGTACCTTGCTTTTTCTGGGAAATCTTGGCTACATCCGGCAATCAAATGTCATCGAAATTCATTTTTACACCTAATGCCTTTGAACAGAGTGAAAATAGAGTAGCTCATGTGTTTGGATTGAAAAAATTACATCACAGGATGTATTGGTACATAATCTAGATCCCTATTAAAAGGATGAAACGGCCAACCAGGCTAATCCCCTAATGGATTATTGTCTATATTTGCTATATCCCTATTTTCCATAGGTGCAAAGCAATTTCATTAAGTGTTAAAGGATATTAATACCAGTGAGATATTTGCTGCATACAAGCATACAGGAGCTGTGAGCTGCTGTCAGAATCATAATAACCTCTGAATGATGCTGCGCAGACAGCTGCAGGAAGGCTTAGAAAGTGAAAGCATTGCGATAAAATTTGTTATTTAAATGCAATATCACCTAAAGGTCCCGTATTATACAAATACCCACTTTCCCTAAGCAGAGAGGCCCTGTCGCTGTGGCCACTTCATCCAAACTCTTCCCCAGAAAGTCTAAAACACTCCCAGGACAACTATAATACCTTCCAAGCAAAATACCAGTCAATGAGAAGAGAGGCTCATGAATATTTATGAGACAGGTCAAAGCAGCGTTTTCTGGAGCGGCTCGCTTGAGAGAGCCCTGTAAAACAATGCTGAAATAAACTTTTGGACTTTGAATTTCCAATATATTATGTTATGGCTAAATTAAAGGATTCGTATAATAAATGACCAAAAGTCAAAAACATCTCAATCAGCATGGGGAAACCTTGTCCAGTCGTTATATGATTTATTTGTGTGTGTGTGTGTATATATATATATATATATATATATATATATATATATACACACACACACACACACATTACATACATACATACACACACACACACACACATTTTGTGAATAATAAATGAAAGTCCTTCAATACGTGGCATAGGTATATGGAAGCATTTTCCTGCATATGATGTGAACATCTCATTCTGACACTACGGGCAAATCTAACACCACTTAAAACCGCCGCAGGTGGTGTTTTGGCAGTCATCTTCGGTTTAGGCTGTGCACTTAAAACTTCGAAAATGAAAAGAATCCGGGTAAAGGAAGTGACGGTACTTGAGGTTTGCAGCTCAGGGTTACGAACACAAGAGCAAGAAAAATCTGTATCTGGTGTGAACACCATTTGCATCACGAAGCGACACATTGCCTTCATATAGCTGACTGGCGCTTGTGGAATACTGGTCCACCCCATGAAGATGATGGATATTGGCAGGAATTGGAGCCCAGCATCATACACAGGCGTGACAAACATACACAATAGATGACATGCCTGAATCTGCAGGTTTTCAGCTTCTATGCTGCACCATGAGGTGATGGTGGTGGATGAATGGTACAATAATGGACCCCAAGATCTCACTATCTCTGTGCATTTGAAATTTCCATCAATAAAACTCTTTGTTGTCTGCAGCTTAGTACTCCGCACCATAACCCCGCTGGTGCCATGGGGCACTCTGTTCACAACGTGACCTCAGCGATCCTCTCACCCACATGACACCATGCAAACAGTTTACCATATGCAGTGAAAACGGGTTTTATGTGTGAAGAAAACACTCGTCCAGAGTGCCAGACGGCAATGAAAATGGGCACTTTCCCACTAAAGGCAGTTCAATTGACCTGCAGTCAGGTAAAAAAAAAAACAGTAAGGATGAAGAGCATGCAGATCAGCTTCCCCTGAGACCGACTGACAGTTTGTGCAGAAATTCTTTGGTTTTACAAAGAAACCACTGCAACAGGTGTCCGGGTGGCTGGTTTCAAACCATCTTGTGTCTCATGGTAGATGTGAAAGTCCTGAGCTGACGTGGTTAAAACATGCTCTGTGCCTCTGTGAGGCTAGTTGGACGTCCTGCCAAATTCCTGGAAAGAACATTGGAGACAAAGCATGGCGGTGAAAAGAACATTTAATTATTAAGCGACAGATTTGGTGGATATTCCTGCAGTGAACATGACAGTTGCATTGTGTTGTGTGATAACTTCATGTGGTTTATTTAGCATCTCGAAACGCCGCAACTGTCAGGTAGTAGGATTATCTTGGCTCCGTAGAAGTGCTCAAGAAACATAGATTTAAAAAACACTGACAAATGATCTTAACAACAATGATTAAGTCGTACATTATATCTATTTCCACATCTGGCCTTTTAAAGTATTACTTTCTATAAAACTGGAGAGATATGTTTTTTTCTGAACGTCTTTACTTTTGTGATAATACCACTAAATGTAATGAGACCTTCAGCCAATGGCAGCCATGTCTCTTTAGCTGAAATTTCTCTGCATCCATTGATGCAGCTCTGTAACACTTCAGTTTACAGTACATGTTTTGATCCTATAGCAAGAGTTGGATCAAAAAAATTGGTTTCAATGGGACTTAAACAGCTTCTTAGGCAGTGATGGCTAATATTAATTCTACCCTGTTTATTACAGACATAATACAGCAGCTGTGGTTGAACTTCAAAGATATGAATAAAAGGATATCACCAAATACCATTGTTATATTAGACCCCACATGATTGAAGGCCCCCAGTCAGACATAACTGTTCATTAAGATGTAATCTTCAGTACAGGAGAGGGAGATCATGAGATAATTCCACCCTTTTGTTTTTCCACTACTAAGCAGTAAGTCTTGGAAAAAAGTTGAGTTGAGTGAGATACTTCCAGTCATGAATATTTATTTTCTCTTTTGCTTCTGTTAGAGAAACACACTTTTTCATTTTTCAATGTGCAGGACATATTCATAAAGGGTTTACCATCACCCACTCAAGTATCAAAATATACACACTCTATACTTAATTACTACCAACACGTATTTTAAGCCTAAGCACTTATTTAATATTGGGAATTGATCCAGTGTTTCTACATGTTATTCTTATATTAGTCATATGATTACGTTCACATCTCACTTCATTACAACTTCTTCCCCTAGAAGCTAAATAATAAAACCATTTCACGGCCATCATAGGCGGATTTTGACCCAATGGCTTCCTGGATCTTGGCACGTGCGCGCACGCGCACACACACACGTGCAAAGTCACATCTTAATTAAGAGTGTCTTCGATACTGCAGCGTTCTCCTGTATTAACAATAAGGATTCACAGCCTTTTATGAATATACTAAGCCTACCAAACTCAAAAATAAGTAATATTATTTTGGAAAAAATTGAGTGTAACAGAACATTGTTTTATCGTCTTACCTGAAGATAATGCGATGCGTTTATTTCCGGCTTTGGCAAAATCCTCCACAAGTTCATTAAAGTTAGTGACTATTCAGCCGCTGTTAAAGAGCCTTCAGTCGATTTATCTTCTTTTTTTATTTCCTTTGTTTTGAAACTCATAACTGACAAAGAACAAGTCCCCGATCCACAGCGTTGAGCACCCAAAAAACAGGCGTTGCTGGGGAAACAGTTAGCATTAGCATTAGCGTTAGCATTAGCATTAGCGTTAGCAGCGCTGATGTCCTCCCTCTTTGGGCTCGTGAACTGCTGCGTTTTATGAATAAATTGGAAAAGCAATTAACATTTGTTAAAAAAAATCCCCGCCAGCCTTTTTCCACATCCTTCCTCTTTCGCTTGTCTCCACCAGTTCCCAACGCTTCATTCTGAAGTTTACAGGTAGTTTTTCTTCTTCATTGTTTTAGATGCGGTGAGCTCAGATTGACCTGTGACCCCAGAGACACGTTTAGCGCCCCCTATCGGCCACCAGAGTACACACACACACAGTACGTACACACACTCCCTGTCAAAAGTATTATGGATTATTAGGATTATGAGAATATTCTATATTTTACTGGTGCCATCATGTTAACAAATCTGTTAACATGATGTCATGTTATATGATCACAAACATTTTTATTAAATAAGAAATCTTACAAATAAAATATTAAATATTCTGTATTGTATTTCACCAACAATAACATTTTATAGATACACACACACACACACACACATATATATATATATATATATATATATATATATATATATATATATATATATATATTACTATATTACTATATATATATATATATTACTATATACTTATATATAGTTTTTTTTTCTTACTATTTATCAGTATTTTTTCTCCATTCTATGTCCATAATGCATACTGTGTATGCGGATCAACAAATTCTACGAATTTGTACATAGTGTTGTGTATTTTTATTTTTATAGTCTTTATCTTCTTTAGCTTTTCTTTTCTTTTCTTTTCTTTATTCTGTATGCTGCAGTAACAGACAAATGTCCCCGTTGTGGGATCAATAAAGTCTTATCTTATCTTATCTTCATATACTTATGCCTAATTAAATGAGGCTGATATCCCTCATGTCTGTATATGAAGTATGTAGCTAGAATATTAGCCTAGCTCACCACAAAGAGAGGACAGTAACAATCAAATGTCTTAAAAAAATACTAAAAAAAAAGCTTCTTAATTAAGTCATCTAGCCATATCTGTAGATTGCCAAGCAGCCACAGGAAACTCAACTGTGCCCCTGCTGCTGTTCACCAAGAAAGAGATAGAGCCTGTAAAAGCATTTGTCTTTTTAACATGTGTGTTTGTCTGCAGAGATACGTGTTAATTAGTGAGCTTTAAAGACGCTGGTAGTTTAATTTTGGAGCCTGGCCAGCTGTTTCCCTTTGCTTCCAGTTAAGCTTTTGCTTGATACACAGTGTGTTCCTATTCTAATAAATACACAGAATACAGAATATATGTACAGTAATGGAGCAAATTGAGAAAATTCTGCTCAAATCTTACACAGAAATAGGATCAAGGTTTAAAAATGCTGAGATTCTCCTTTAAAGCCATTAGGCAAACCCAGTCATACTTTTGGGTTGTTTTCCTTTTCCTCTGACCCTATATTCATACCTCTTGGTGAATTAAAATGTATGCACTGACGACGGTGAAATAGACACAGACGTGAGGGTGGGAAAAGGCCAGAAAGCAAGACATTGGTGTCGTTAATCATATCATTTATTACTATGTGCTCCCCATTCCAACAAACAGCATCAGTAGTGTACACTTCAATCTACACAAATACATAGAAAAGCAAATAGAGCAGAGAGTGACTGACAGTCATGAAAATCATAATACTTCAATGCATGGATAGCACAGGGGTATTGATACAGTACATGGAGGATCCTATGCAGTATATCTGTCTGAGGCTCAGGGATTGTCAACGTAACATCTACAACTATCCTATTTATCATTACAAGCTTTGTATAACATTAGCAGCAATGTTTTAAAGGCAGCAAGTAAAGGATCTGAAAAGAACCGGGGAAGAAAATGTAAAATGGTTAGGACAATACTGACAACTACGAACAGCATAAAAACAACTTCACTGGTTTACTGGTGCTACGCTATTTATGTTTTATTGGTTAAAATAAAGCATTTGTCTGGTCAGTAAATGTGGCTGTGATGTTACAGCTCTGTTAACAACTTCTACAAAACAGCTGTGAAAAGACAGCTTTCTGACACAAGAAAAACATCTCAAAATTGAGCATGTATATTTACATCTAATTGTTTGCAAAAAACAATGTCACTTCTATTTTATGTTTTTTTTTTAAGTAGAAATCTATTTAAAATTGAAAATGTGAATGAAAATAAAAATAAAAATGTTGCCATGGAATCAGTTTTCAATGGTTTATCTGCTGCAGCTTATTGACCAGCTGGCACCAACAGAACCCTTTAACTTTCAATAAATATTTCTGTACTCAATGCTATATACATGTACTATACATTGGCACACAGGAGTGAGTGTGAATAGTTGCGAGCTATTTCTTTGCTGAAAACACAAAACTGTGTCTTTGCTATTGCAGTCAGATGCATGGTGGTTGTGAGGAAATCCTTTTTTTTTCTTTTTTTTTTTTAATAAATAGCTTTCTTTCTCCCTCTGAACCTTCATCTGCCATTAAAAAAAAAAAGAAAAAGAAAAAAAAGGAAGCCGTTTACTGTAGAAAAGACTTTGGAAAACAAATAATGTTCCACATACAGTAAAAACTCTTTTGAAAGTCCAACTTATTGTGCTTACAATGAGGCTTTTGTCCCTGCAAACACAAATTGTACATTAGAAACATGTTCAAGGTTGAATGTAAAGAGAGGTGTAGTGAGTTTAAAGCTCCATTAAGCGAGATCTTTGACATGAAAATGTAATGATTCATTGTAGTGCTGTACCCACTCAGAACAAAACAGTCCTATACAGATTTTAGCACTTTTCAGAAAACGCATATAAACCGGATGATCTCTGCCCACTCAGCATTGATGGCTGAGAGCCCAAATAAGTGATCAGCCGGAGAAGAAAGTGGAACATCATGCAACTAACAAGCAGATATCAGTCTGAGGTGGTGGAAACCAAACCAGAGCTAAAAGAGGCGCGAATACTGAACTTTATTCATCCAGTGGACAGAAACATGTTGCTCTGTCAGCTAGATTTACATATAAATACAGGTTAGCCATTAGCTCTTATTACATGAATAGGTATAATAATCAGGGTTTTGTTTCAGTCCGTCCCCCTAGTGGTAAAATAAATCGCTTAATGCAGCTTTAGGTGTAACTAAATAAAATCATCTGCAAAATCCGACACCAAAACAACACGTCAGGATGCGCGGTCACATCGACGTGGAAGTTTCATAGCACAACTCAAGTCGCGTCGAGAAAAAACGTCACTTCCTTTTTTAGTCCGTTTGAGCCGAGCAAAGAGTAAAAAAAAAAAACATACGGTAGTGAGAACACGACGTACGTTCTCTACTGTGTTCCCTTCTTTGACCAAACAACAACTTTCTAAGCATAAGACGTTCACAAGGAGGCCGACACAGCGAGGAGAAAAGACCGATGGCTAGCACCATGTGGAGAAAGGTAAAGGCTGGTATGAAAATAACCTGTGATCTACGTGTTTTTTTTTCTTTTTAAAGGAATAGTTTAGTGTTTTGGGGAATATGCTTATTCGCTCTATTATATATATCAATGAGCTCAAGGTAGATTTTTCGCCAGTTGAATGGAGCATATACTAAACATATGCACCAATAGGTTTAACTATTCCTGTTAAATATCCAATCTCAATCAGGTATCCTCAGCTTCTTAATATAATACTGATATTTTCATGTACAGTATTTACACAAACCATTATAAATACTCATTTCCATAGAAACTGTGGAGCGCCACTAAAACAGACATTGCTGGATATAAAAAAAAACAAATCTATACAACTAGAACCATTTCGCCATGGTTTTCACTATTATATCTCTGGTCACTTTCTATATGCACGTCAAGTCCGGTGTTTGATTTCTTTATGCAGTGATTTCACAAAGATTGAGGCAGTTGCTTTTTCTGAACGTCGTATAACATTCCGTAGTTACGTTTTTTTCTGGCAAGAACATTGGCAAAGCTGAAGCTGTGAAAGGGGATTTTCAGCTGTATCAGATGATCCGTTTCTGGACCTTCGGAACTCTTCCACTTGAGAATCAAAGCAAACACTTTCCTACATGACAACGTGTGTCACGCACCGTGGTTTTTCTGCAATTATTTAGTTTTTTTTTTCCCTGTTTGACATGACTCATATGCATGTGATCTGCATACATTTTCACAAATTGAATCGTCTGTAATTACATTTTCCCTTGTCTCCTTCTTCCCACACGGCACGCTCTGTGCACACCGGGGACCCGATTCTTTAAATAACAAGACCGATCAGAAAGAGGCGCCTTCCTGCACCTGTCACCTCAGGTTTTTTTCACAGCAGGCGGCATGAAAGATGACGCTAAGACGAGTACGGGTCAATAATTAAAGAGTCGGGGTCAGGGTATCCTCTGAGACCTTAAAAGTCTTTTAAATATTAATGTGTCCTTTGGCTATTTTGCATCCCTGAAATAATTCACCATGAACGAGCAAAGCTGTGTTTCACTTAGTTTTTTTTTTTCCATCTGACACAGATGAAAATTCCCTTTGGACTGTGCTATTGTGTAATTCTATCTTCTAAAAATAAAGTTGGAACGTAAATTAACACGTTTGTTCCAGTCCAAAAGCACTGGGAGCTCACTGCGGGGTGTTGGTGATGTTTAGAGTCATTGTCGGAGGGGGGGCGGGGTGGGGGGGGGGTTCTAAAAACAAAGTGAACCAGCACTTTTCTTTCTTTTTCTCTCTCTGTGGTGTTTCTGGCATGAGAAGACTCAGGATGAAGCTGGGTGTCTACTGTACATTTCAGGAGTCCAGATACGAAGGCGTCGCTCTCACCGCTTCACGTCGGCGCGCGCCGTGGGCCACCTGCTGTCCGCGAAGCCGCTCCAGCCCTGACCCCCGGCGGGCTCTGCCAGGGGGGCGGGCGCCGCCGCGGCGGGCAGCTTCCTGCCGGCGAGCCCCGTGTGCCGCGGGACCCGCCTCGGCCCCGGCGTGGTCTTGGACGCGGGGGTTTTCTTGAGTGAGGCGGGCGTGGGGGCGTGTTTGGCGGCGCCTTGCTTCCCGCCTCGGGTGGCGTTGGCCGCCAGCGTCTCCAGCAGCTGGGAGGCCGAGCCGAAGCGCACGTGCTCCTCGGTCTCGGCCGCCTCGGGGAACAGGGACAGGGCGCCGCCGCGCTTGCTGCAGGAGTCGCAGCACAGCTTGCTGTAGCCGGGGATGGAGCAGTAACGCGCCAGGACCTCCATCTGGCAGAAGATGGACTTGTCCCCGTTACACGGCTCATCTGGAAATCAAAGAGCAGACGGCGTGAGCTCAGAGAACATGCAGCGGCTGAGAGGTGACATGGAATGAGAATAAAATGTAAACCGATTCTATTCACATGTTGACTTTGCTGGATCATTTCCCTTTGGTACAGTTTTTTGTTGTTTAAAAACTCCTACAGATAAGCAAAGACACGTGTACAGGTAGCATCCTGTGCTTAAAAGTATTTGATATTGTGAATTTAAAACAATAAAAATATTGTTGAAAGCCTTCTTGTTTTTATTGATTCCATATTTAAACTAAGAAAAGGGAATTCTAATTCAATGTGGTCGTACATGGGAGTCAAACCGAGGAATGGACTTAATGCATGTTGTTTACCAAAAAGCCTTGAAAATAAAAAAATAAGTATAGATTACAAAGAAAAATGTATTAAAATATTATTTATTTGTTCCACTATTTCATATTGCTTAAATCAAAGGATCATAGGAAAGGTAAATATAAGCTTTAGGTGTCGGCCGATTCATTATTTGTTCAAACGCACAATCTAATTTGTTTTCAATTAGGAAAATGATTCACAGGAGTCTTTACAATTACAATCTTTTATAATGTTCCAGTGAAAGAAGGAAATATAATTTCCTATGTTTTTGGAGCCCATTTCATTTGTATGCAGCAAATGCAACGTTAAAGTGTAATGACCTCACGTTGTAGTTAAATATAACCTGAGAGCAGCTGCAGGCAGGTTTTACAGCAGAGCCTGATGAAAAAACAACATACGATGTGGTTGAGCATCATCAGGACCATCCCAGCTTTGCATATAAGAATGTTTTATTCACATTTGCCTCAACAGTGTACTTTAAGGATCAGTTCTGATGAGTATGTGATGGTCATTAAATAGCAGGTAGCGTGCAGAGTTCCTCAGCTTTCAATAGTTGCTCCCTCTTTAAACTCTGAACACATTTAGGGGACATTTTGCCGTCCTATCAATCAAAGTCCCAAACACTCCTCATTGTTTATGCCTCCTTTTTCACTGCCCTATAAAAGGTACTGATAAGGCAGAGAGGTTTCTACTCTGTGAGATAACACGTATAAGCATCCATCTCGTTGGTATTCTGACCGACAACTGCCACCTTATCCCTGATCTGCGGAGCACTCCCAACCACACATGACCCCCCCCGTTCCTTCTGGCCGTAGCTATAAACTACTCATGTGTTTGTTCCTACAGCCATAGGAGCTTTAAATAAGCAATGCAAGCTGTGGCGGAGTGTCAATCCATGTCTCTGTTGTGTGGCTGCTGTCATTACGCCTGTTTTGTAATAATTTATCAGTTGGGCAGTCGTACTTTGTATTTTGCATGCACCTCCTGAGGAAATTAATTAATCTACATGAATTCACCTCCTTAGAATGTTAATGATGATACCAGTTAATAGCTACAGTAGTATAGTATAGTAGTGTTTAACTTCAATTGTTGGTAAAGATCCAATGGAACGGCCCTCATAGTCTCAATACTCAATAGAATGTGATATGCAAGCAATGTAACGCAGCATTAACTCTATGGTTTCATGTGTTTGCAGAGCATGCACACACAGCCCTCATTAAAAAAAAAAAGCGCACAAACCACCATATTCATTTTAGTTTTATAGTTTAACCTGTTTAATATATTGTGCTTCTGAATTCATGTTGCTGATCAATTCAAATTTATTATGTATTATTATGTATAATTATGTAATATTATTTATTATTATTATTATTATTTATGATCATTTATTATTATCATTTATTATTATTATCATTATTTATGATCATTTATTATTATTATTATTATTATTTATTATCATCATTTATTATTATCATTTATTATTATTATCATTATTTATGATCATTTATTATTATTATTATTATTATTTATTATCATCATTTATTATTATTATTATTATTTATGATCATTTATTATTATTATTATTATTATTATTATTATTATTTATGATAATTTATTATTATTATTTATTATCATTTAGTATTATCATTTAGTATTATTATTATTTATTATCATTTATTATTATCGCTTATTATTATTATTTATTATCATTTATTATTATTATTATTATTATTATTTATTATTATCCATTTGATTTTATTATTATTTATTGATTTAATTTGATTTTAATTTTTAGCATTAAATAGCCTGAATTCATGTTCATAAATTGCTTGTAGTTTATATAGGGATTTATTTGCATTGATGCACTTTCAGTCTTTTTTGTTACAAACTAAGTAACAAAGTGAATGACATTTTTTAATGTTAATTTTTATGTTAATGAGGATATGATTTCTTTGATAAATGATACCATTCATAGTCACGGAGGAGAGTGGGGAAGTGTTTTCTTCTTTCGAGAAGCACTGAGTTTGTCAGTGCAAGTGTAACCTCACTGACATATATGCATCTCTCTCTCTGAGCAGGAATGACAGATTGGCATTGAAAAAAAAAGAGGGGGAATCTATTTGTGTCTCTCAGACTTCATCCCCTCCTCCTCCTCCTCCTCCGTTGCCCTCTGTCCATCCAAGCTTTGATCAAGATCGATGTTTTTGTCCTCTAATAATCCATCCATCTGTTTCTGTACCCTGCTGGAGCCAAACCGGCGTACTTCAGGCAGACAGGTCAGCGGTCTACCGTAGAACACACACACACACACACACACACACACACACACACACACACACACACACACACACACACACACACACACACACATTCATGTCTAATTCACCTAAGCGTGTTATTGGACTGTGGGAGGCAGAAAGCTCTGGAGAAACCTCATGCAAACCCCTCTCTGATAATAATAATACATGCTGTAAAATATGGTAATTGGGTCAGCTCTAATGTAAAGCACGCCTATTGGGATGCTCTCGAGAACCGCTTCAGTAGTCCTGTGTTGCAGGCTCACACTGGACAGACAATGGATGCTTGTGATTGCGCCTATTTCAAAGAGAACAGGAGTGTGTTATTTGTATCTTCGTCCGAGTTTATTCCTGCTTCTGTGCTTGAAAGCAACCATTTGACATTCATGTTTTGTTGAGAATATATATATGTATGGGGCGGCACGGTGGAGCAGTGGGTAGTGATGATGCCTCGCGGCAGAAATGTTGCCGGCTCAGGTTGGTGGGCTGGGACCTCGCTGTGTGGAGTCCACATGTTTCTCTCCAGGTTCTCCCACAGTCCAAAATCCTGCTGAGGTTAATTGGAGACTCTAAACTGCCTGTTGGTATCAGTGTGTGGGTGAATGGTGTGTGTGTGTGTGTGTGTGTGTGTGTGTGTGTGTGTGGGGTGTCCCTGCACTGGGATTGCCTTCAGCAGATCCCCGTGACCCCAGTGAGGAATAAGTGGGTTTAAAAATGACTAACTGAATGAAAATGTATGGTAATATCTTTCCACCACCGCTCCATTCATTCATGATGTCTCCAGGGGCTCGCTAGCTGCTCCCCTGTTCTTCAACATCCACATCCTTCCACCGGGTCCCACTCCGGGACGTGGCCCTACATTTCCATCTCCAGCTCTGCAGCCAACAAAACCTGGATGCAAAATATCTCAAACTCAACAAATCTGAAATGATCGTCATTGCTCCCTCGCCTGCTTCACTAAGGATTCCTCTGGTGTCAACCACTCAACCCACCACGTCCGCAACCTTGAACCCTCCCTCTCATTCCTGCACGAGCTAAAACTGTCTTTTTATTGTCTCCATCTTAACAGAAATGGGCCCTCGCCACACCTGGTGTTCACTTCTTTCCCGGGCCAATTCTATCACAAGTGGGCGGCTCATAGCAGCTGTTACACATGGCCGAGTACTGAAGCTCTTATTGAGATTTGATTGCTCCAACCACATTTCAGAGGTTGTGTGGGTCACTTGTGAAAACACCCTCACAGCAGTGGGAATCTAAAGTGTTCTGGGCCACAGTGAAGGATCGTCTTCTCCAGTGGACCAGGCAGCAAAGTGGATCAGCGCCTGTACCCCCCCCTCTTATCCACAGGTGTATTGAACTTGTTAGATAACAGGATAAAAAACGGTGAGAACTGAGCAACAATAACATGGTTTTGTCTGTCTCACCTCTTCTCCCCTTTGTGCGAAACCAGAAATTAGACCAAAACAAGAGGCTCTCGCTGAGCTGCATGTGCCCATTCCTCCGCGCTCGGTGCGTTTCAGCGAGGCGGATCAGAGCAGCAGAGGCTGCCTGCAAGTTACGTTGCTGCAAATCCAGCGAAAGCTTGAGCTCAACCAGCAGACAGAAATGATGATTTTTCTTTTCCCCCCCACAAATATAGTAGCACAGGAGCTCACTCACGAACTTAACGCCCGTTTCAGACCCTCCGTATCATTCATCACATCCTCCTTCTGAAACAACACTTGGTTTAAGTCCTTTCTTATACTTGTGTTCTTTCTATATTTCCCATGTAAATGGTTAAAATGTTAAATTACCATTTTGATGTGCTATAATGACGTAATGACGTGCACAGGTGGTCATGTGATTATCGTAATGAGTCACTTAGGAAGACGTGTTTTCTTTCTTTTGGACCTGTGGTGCTCAAGGTGCAAGATGTGTGCAGGAGTTTGTCTGTAAAGCCTCAGCAGCTCCTGATTTTCTGATCAAAAGGATGCACACGCTATGAAAAGTTCTAATTTTGGTGCATTATGTCTATTTCTTAGTCCATATCATGTTTAAGTATTTTCTACGATTTTATATTTTATCATCATTCACGGATTGTAAAGGTTATTGGCCCCATTGTTTGAGAAGAGATGACAATGTTAAGATAATAATATTTATATTTTATTTCAGTTTTTTCAGTAATAAAACTTCTCTCTCATCAAGCATCAGTCGATGCGTGGCTTAATTCTGACCAGAAGAAATGCATTATGGGCAGCTACTCTGAGCAGCATCTTCAGAGGAGTAACACGTCCACCGTTCCGCCGCCCACGTGCGTGACCTCCGGCGGCTCCCAATCAAACACACGTGAATATACTTCAACACCTGGACCGCCCCCTAAAGCAGCTGCCCTCTGACATCCTCCGCTACCAAACACTTATCCATGGCCGCAGGTCTGCGGAGGCCAAGCTATTACAGCACATCCTCGCTAAGCTCTGGACCAGAGGCCACGCGGGTTCCACAGCAGACCCCCCCCATAGCTGCATCCACCACGCCAACACTCCACTGGCCTTTAAACAGCTCTCAAAACTTCCCATTCGTGCTTTTGACCTAGAATATTCTTCTGTTTAATCCTTATCTATTCTGTTGTTATCGCATTACGGTATAATCCCATTTTTTAAAAAGTCCTCAGGCACAATAAAAGCGCTGTAAAAATCAGATTTATTATCATTATTTCCGTTTTCCTAATGTCGCCTCGTGTGTTTTCTAGTGTGAGATTGGTTCTGATTGAACCCTTCTGCCTTGTTTGTGTCCACTTGCGTGATCAGAACAATCGCTCATTCATCGGCCGCTGCGAGGTGCCGATCAGCGCTCTGGTGCCAAACTGATTCTGGGAACGGGACCTGGCCTCATCTGACCCAATTTAGGAAGAAATATTGTGGTTTACTAACTTATGTGTTGCTGAAAATGTTTTCTCTTTATTCTTAAGTGGCACTGCTGTTATTTCACAATGCATGAAGGGAATCCTTCGTTTTGAAGTGCTGATCTGTTCAGTCCGTGCACACACAATATGAACTGTGGTATCACTCCAATGATGAATTGGCCCCTTTTCTGCAATGTGGATCATATTCTGCAGACAATAGTTGTAGCACCTGACTAGAATATGAGTGCAGTATCTTCGGTTCTGAATGGACGATGCGCTCACCGTGGCAGGGTCCTGGTCTGCATGGCCTCACGTTTTCAGGTCTGTCGCCGTTACACTGGTCCCCGATTCGGCAGGTGACCAGACGCCGTTCCATCCCCTCGCCACAGGTCACAGAGCACTATAAAAGATGCAGAGCGGAGAGCTGAGGGTCAGGGGGAGGACGGACTGATCTAACGTTCATTGAAAAAAAAAAAAAAATGACTGCATATAGTCTAGTGATCCCCATTAAACAGACTGAAACCCTAATATATTACTATATGATCAAATAAATAAATCATTTCTTATGGCTCTGTCAGTAAATTTTGAACATTAAATAAATGAAGCGGTATTATTCAACCATCAGTATTACTTCTCAGGGATATAGCAAAAATGGCCTAAATGTACTTCAAATAAATACATAATATCAGCAATTTTCTATAATTCACTCAACTGAGAATTTTTTAAAACAAATTGGATGGAAATACAATAATAAAGTGCAAACATCCATTAACATGAAAAGTCACATGTGGTGTGAAAACAAATATTTCACTTTTAAACTTTAAGTGAGTAAAAACTCTGAATACGTTGCACATTAATGTTCATTTTTTGAATTGAACATTAGATTAAACTCTCAGATTAAACTCTTCCATCACCGCCACACTTTTCAGTGTCCACCTCCCGTTTTGACATTTTTTAATCTTAAAGTTCTGAAGTGATGCTAATACCCGCTGATGAATAATGAAAGGAAGTGGCCTCCCGCTCGGAGTTGTGGGATATGTAGTGCGTTGGTGCGTGTAAAGTACCTGCAGTTGCCTGCGGGCCAGTAGTAATAATAAATTTATATAATCCCAGGGGCCAGAAAAAACCCTCTCCTTGACTTTGACATATGTGGTGTGAGGGGTCACAGGTCAAACACGTGACAGGAAAAGTCAGGATAACGTGTGTTTAAATAGAGGTGGACCCAAATGCGGAGAAAAGCATGATGGGATAACAACAATATATCAAGGAAGTAAAGAGATGCAAGGAGTAAGGACACAGAGGGGAAACAGAAAAACACTAAACACCAGGAAACCAGACGAGGCAGAGACGGATCACAACGACAAGTTGAGTTGTGTGGACTGGATTTGTTGACAGGGATTTTATGTTTGACTGATCTCCTACTTTCTTTTATTTGTCTTTCTTTTAGAAGGAACTGTGCACTCTGTGACAGCCGTATTGAGACACACACACACACACACACACACACACACACATATATATATATATATAGAAAGCCAGTAAATAAGCGCTGTGTGACTCATCCCTCCGCTTGTGCGACCCTCGCCTGACGCCTGACTACTTCTGGCCGGCCTCAGATCTCCTGCTGACGCCATTATCCGGGACTGAATGAAAATGTCAGGCAGACAATTAGTGTGAGAGCTGCTTAATACTGAATGAGGCAACATGGAAAGGAGCCGGAGCAACGGCACCGCCGACAACCCCTCCGGCCAATCACATGGAGCGCTGGAACGCCATGGAAAAACTAATAAACCGCTGCTATTCCAGGTTATATTAACAAAGTTAAACTGCTTTTTCATATGCTCAGGATAAACATCATAAATAATCTATTTCTAAGATAAAGATACTGCTATTGCTGAGTGCATCTCTCTCTCTCTCTCTCTCTCTCTCTCTATATATATATATATCCATCCATCCATCCATTGTCTATCCCGCTTATTCCCTTTCGGGGTCGCAGGGGTCTGCTGGAGCCTATCCCAGCGCGTTAAGGCGAGAGGCAGGGATACACCCCAGATGGTCGCCAGCCAATCGTGGGGCACACACACCATTCACACACCATTCACTCTCACACTCACACCTATGGGCAATTTAGAGTTTACCAATTAACCTGAGCATGTTTTTTGTATTGTGGGAGGAAACCGGAGTACCCGGTGAAAACCCACGCAGACACGGGGAGAACATGCAAACTCCACACAGAAAGGCCCCAGACCCAGGCCCCAAGGCGGTCTTGAACCTGTGACCTTCTTGCTGTGAGGCAACAGTGCTACCCACCGCACCACCGTGTCGCCCTATATATATATATATATATATATATATATATATATATATATATATATATATATATATATATATATATATATATATATATATATATATATATATATATATACACACACACATGGACAAAACTGTTGGTACCCCTCAATTAAAGAAGGAAAAACCCACAATTCTCATTGAAATCACTTGAAACTTACAAAAGTAACAATAAATAAAATGTATTGAAAATGTAATAATCAAAATCAGCCATTACTTTTGAATTGTTGATTAACATAATTATTTAAAAAAAACATAAATGACAAAAATGATGGTACCCACAACTTAATATTTTGTTGCACAACCTTTTGAGGCAATCACTGCAATTAAACGATTTCTGTATTAGTCAATGAGCGTTCTGCAGCTGTCAAAAGATGTTCGGCCCACTCCTCATGAGCAAACTGCTCCAGTTGTCTTCTCCAAATGGCATGTTTCAGCTCCTTCCACAGATGTTCAATGGGATTCAGATCTGGGCTCATGGAAGGCCACTTTAGAACAGTCCAACGCTTTTCTCTCAGCCATTCTTGGCTGTTTTTGTCTGTGTGTTTTGGATCGTTGTCCTGTTGGAAGACCCATAACCTGCGACTGAGACCAAGCTTTCTGACGCTAGGCAGCACATTTCTCTCCAGAATGCCTTGATCGTCTTCAGATTTGATTTTACCTTGCACACATTCAAGACACCCTGTGCCAGATGCAGCAACGCAGCCTCAAAACATGACTGAGCCTCCTCCATGTTTCACAGTAGGGACAGTGTTCTTTTCTTCGTATGCTTGGTGTGTGAGTCTATGAACATGGAGTTGATGTGCCTTACCAAAAAGCTCCAGTTTGGTCTCATCTGTCCAAAGGACATTCTCCCAGAAGTTGACAAGCCACAAAGCTTCTGGGTGATGACAGATGACACCAAACTGGAGCTTTTCCAGGCCTGTTTCATTAGTTTTTTTTTTTTAATAATTATGTTAATCGACAATTCAAAAGTAATGGCTGATTTTGATTATTTAATTTTCAATAAATTTTTATTTACTGTTACTTTTGTAAGTTTCAAGTGATTTCAGTGAGAATTGTGGGTATATATATATATATATATATATATATATATATATATATATATATATATATATATATATATATATATATATATATATAAATCCTCACATATCTCAGACAACTGTTCACATGATCCACGTTCTACTTGGTGGGTGTATTGCTGAGGTCCCGAGGCAGTACAGTGTTGAATTTGGTGTCGTTTGGCCATGAAGGAACATTTCTGTTTTTGCCTACATGCATACGTACATAAATCTTGGCAGGTGCATTGCTTAACACCCAAGGGGAGTACAGTGAAAAGTGTGATGTCAATCAGATAAGAAAAAAAAAAAAAACAGGAATAAAAAAACAGCGAGCAGCAACAGCAGCAGCGTAGCTGGTTCCTGACGTTGCAGTAACGTTATCACGAATCTGAACCCACCTCGCACAAATTAGCTGCGAACATGAAGAAGCGTATCTCATTAGCTCTTATCTGGACTCCACCACTTAGCTGGTCACTGATTCTTTGGATCGATGGCTCTAAAGGTCTTACTGTGGGTAATTGAGGAGACGCGAAGCCGGTGTGTGTGTGTGTGTGTGTGTGTGTGAGTAAGTTGTATATCATGCACTTTAAAGTTGCTGCCATATCAACACAAATCTGCATCTCGGGGAAAAAAAGATCCACAGCCAGTGATGTGACCCAACACTTAGCCCGTCCTCTGGACCCAGACTCACCTCGGACCAGGCTCCCGTTCTCCACTGAGCAGGACAGGGAAGCCTGTTGCAGGGCCTGCGGCTGTCCGGCTTCTCCCCGCTGCAGTACTTGCTGTGGACGGAGCGGTTGGTGCCGTCGTGCAGGAACTGGACGCAGCGGACCGTCCGGATCTGGAAGCCCAGGCTGCCGCAGGTTTTGGTGCAATGCTCCCATTCCTCTGAGATCCATCTGGACGGAGGTGTACAGAAGGTCAGCTTGAGGATGTAATGTCTATGCATGCAGTGCAAACCTTAACAAGTCTGCTGAAATACAAATCTATCGCTGAAAGTTAGCTAACTGACTGGTTGAAAAAAAGCATCCATTCAGCTGCAAATAAAAACATAATATAAAATCTATTTCTCTAAACCCCCTCCCCCGGAACAGATGGGTAAGATACGACTTGAGAGACATAAGTGGGAGACAGCATACATATTATATTACATTATATTATATATGTACTGAACAAAAATATTATGCAAACACTTTTGTTTTCCTCACATTGTTAATGAGATTGACTCAAACATTTTCTACCTGCAGTAATAACTATTTCTCTCAAATATGTGATAGAGCATTTCTAGTCCATCACATGACAAAGGTGTGGCATACGGGGATGCTGATTGGACGGCTTGATTATTACAGGTGTCACTCTGAACCAGTTTAGTTTTACCATCAGGATCTGGTCTTAATAGAGTTTAACAGGTTGTCAATTGTGGAATGTTGGAACAATATTTGAGAGCAATGGTCATTTCGTACACTTAAGCCCAAATTTATTCCCCCCCAGTCTTTTAAATTATTCCAAGCCGCCTGGGAGGAAGCATCCCAAAAAACTAAAAAAACAGCTTTGCTAAGTTCAGGACAGACTCCAGGGAAAGTGATGATCCCCCTGTTAGAAATAAGGGACAACACTTCTAACACAGGACGAGAAAAAGAAAACGTGCCCCTGAGGTTTGCATTCACGCCGAACGACACGATAAAACGCGACGCCTCGAGTTGCAATAAAAAGATCCATTCAACCTGCATGATTATATCGCGCAGGTGTGCCTCAGGCTTCTCTAAAATGTGCTGGGGAAAAACGACGTTTGTTGGAGGGAGGAGCAGGAAGCAGGAAGCAGTCGTTGCTAGGATGACCAGCATCACCGTCACATGGCACAGCACATCAGCACCTTCACCTGAGCTGCTGTCAGGATTATAATGACCTGTGAAGGATGCTGCACAGCGGCTTAGGAAATGAAAGAGGTGCAATCAAAAAGGCCCTTAAAGCATAATATCCATTAGTTTACATTTAAACTGATCGCTCTGTTTTGGTAATAATAATAATAGGAAACGAAAGTCACGTAATACATGACAGATATATGGGAGCGTTATGTGACATGAACATCTCATTCCAAAACCAAATCTAACACCACTTCCCAGCTTCGCCTCGGGTGGCGTTACGTGAGTCATATGTGGTTGAGGCTGGAGTACCGAAAGTTTTGGAATTAAAGAGAATCTGTGGTGGTGGAGGGAGGGAGGGGGGAGAAGTGAAGTTAGCTGTGCAGAGCTGCTGATCCCTGCCGGGGGTCAACAGGTCCAGGCTGCTAACGGAGCAGCCAGAAAACCACTCACGGCTTAGGGTGCAGAGACGAGCGTTCAGTTCATGTGCAGCATTCCTGCAGACATCACGACGATTGCCTGCGGCAGCGTGTTGTGTGTAGAAAACAGCCCGTTGCCGTGGCCAGTCCCGGGCTGACCTGAGCACTCATCGCCATGTTCAATCAGCATCTGGCTATGCCACATCTGCCGTGGGGCAAAAGGAGAATCTGGCACTAATTTGGGATAAATAAACCGATTTCATGCATGAAACGTCGCAGGAATTGGGAATTCTGAGTAGGGAAATTCCACTGGGAGTCAGATTTCTGACTGGAAGAGTTAAGACATCCTCACCACCACTAGAAGTAGCCACTGTAATATTCAGTTTGTAGAACGTTTGACTATTGTATGCTGCCGTACATCAGCTGTGTGTTTAAGTAATAGTTCGATACAGAGCTCTACGAGTTGTTTTGTTGAGCTGATCTGAAGGATGCATTAAGTATGTAGGACATCATATATATAAATATATTTACACACACACACACACACTCTTTGATGTCCTACATACTCCATGTGGCCTTCAGACCAGCCCAACAACACAACTCGTAGAGCTTCATAGAATGGGATTTCATGGCTGTAAAACCAGCAAGGTCAATACGAGACAGAGTCAGATTTGGAAATGTAAAAGATGTAAAACACGCCACGCCTGGGCTCTGGAGCCGTGTGGAGGCTGCAGTTCTCCGGAGTGATGAATTGAATTTCTCCATCTGGCGATCTGAGGGACGGGGTCTGGCTTCTGCGTTGCCAGGAGAACGAGACTTCTCTTGGGATTCGTTGAATGGGAGGACACTTAAATTGATATGCCAGTCAAGGCGTGAGAGACAGTGTGTGTGTGTGTGTGTGTGTGTGTTGAGCCTTTGATTTACTCAAAAAGCTCCAATAGTTAATTCCTGGGCTGCACTCGGTACATACAAGATCATTGGCACAGCTCAGAAGTGTGAATTCAAAGCGTGAATCCAGTAAGAGCAAAAAACTTAGAGACGGAACGATAATGATCTCCATCTTCGCGCAACTTCACCCGGGAAAAAACTGCTCATACATTAAAATATCATAATCTTGTTATAGTGTGGACGTCTGATCTAAATATTACTTTTAATATTCACGGGCTGAACCAAAAGATGATGACGTGACCTGATAAATTAAATCAAAGACACAGAAAATCAGTGGCGGGGGAAGGAGGGATGATGGAGTAGTTGAGAGGGAAGCGGAGGGATTCATCAGCGTGTAAAAACCACACACAGACACATGCGCCCAACAAAGACTTGGCACTTTGAGATAGAAGGCTTTGTAAATGTTTCCTGAGGGAGGAAACTGTTGGAAGTGTACACTGGAATTGGATTTTGCAGTAGGAGAAGATTGTAATTTCTTTTTATTGGGTAGAAAATGTCACCCTGGTGGCGTTATCTACGGGAATTACAAGGTGCAAAGAATTATGGGTCACACAGTTATTGGGATAAATATTTAGCTAATGCTAAAACCTTTAAACTCACAGTGGAAATGGAAATCAGAGCTTCACCGTCAGTAAAGGGATGCGTTTCCAAGTGAAACTGAATATAGTGGCAGAGTTTAGTTATGAGTTACACAAGCTCCCCATGAGATACAGCAATGTAAACGCCCCAGATTTTTACGTTTAACGTTAAAAAAAAAAAAAAACAGGCTGATGTAAAAATCTGATATTATGTGTTGCATAATCACGAGTGATAAGGTTTGAAGACTTATCGTAGCTCTTATGTCTGCTGTGTGGGTTCTGATTGACAGTGGAATCAGATGTTGTATATGATGTGATATCAGCCGTATATATATATATATATATATATATATATACTATCCACGAGAACAGATTAAGCGTCTCTCTCTCTGTGGAAACATGTCAGTCACTGCAAAGGAGAAGCCTTCGCCTGATACTGTGAGTACGGAGAACTTTGCAAAGCATGGATTAAACATATTTTAAAGCACCTAACGGGACGTATTTTAAGCATGGAACGGTTTATAATAACTGTTTTAACTGTTTAGGTCACGTGTTTCATTGAGTTTATAATTATGATGTGCTCTTTTGTCTTATAATGTTTTTTCTCATAGGTCAGGTGTGGGCTACCCTGGTCCTGGTGCAGGTTTTTGTTCCAGCCAAGCAGTAAAACACCTGATTCCACTAATATAGGTCCTGAGCAAGAGCTCTGATGGTTGATTAGTAGAATCAGACGTTACTGCCTGGACTTTCTGGACCAGGACTGCCCACTCCTGTACCTAAAGCCAACCACCAAGAAGCATAGCCTGGTCCACCCCAGGTCCTGCAGGGCTCCTGCTGCTCCAACCAAGCAGTAACACCCGATTCTACTGATGAAGGTCCATCACAAGAGCTCTAGTGGTTGATTAGTAGGATCAAACCACTAGAAACCTGAACCCACAGCAGCCCTCAAGGACCAGCGTTGGTGACTCCTGTTAGAAGATGCACCAGCAGAACGTTATAGGTCTGCAGCGTGGCTGCATTTAGCCACCTACGATGATACTGGCTGTGGGATTAAAGTACTGGAGCCATGATATGAGGTCTCCACCCAAACAAACATTTCAGCAGCACAGTGATTTTCCGAATGATCAACATTTACCGAAGCAAATAAAAAACTGTGATTTAGCAACCCGCCCCACCTCTACTATATAACAACACAGAAAACTAGCTGCTCCTCACGGCAGTCTGTTCCCGTCCAAGCCGAATCCATCATCTTACTTAAAGGCTTCAAGTGGTTAACAAGCCAGTTTCTGACAGATTGAAAGTCTCAAGCATCTCTGTGAGCGTTTTGGCGAACGACCAGCGACACAAACACTCCACAGGTCCAATCCTGCATAAATGAACTCCCAGTGAACAGTGCAGACACGGCACCAGTTATTGAACAGGTCGACTGAAAAACACACAAAAGAAACAGAGAAATCTTCTACGGGTGACAAACATTCATCAGCGCGTCAGTGTGGAGGAGGACGTCATGGCCCGGTGCGTTAAGTGCTTCATCATCTGGTTCATTTCAGCAGAGTGAATATTAAGCCTCCACCCGCTGAAGCATCCAGCATGGCAGCGATATGACAGGCTGCAGTTTACACACACACACACACACGCGCATGTAATAATGCTGGCGACGTTTTCTCCGGCGAATCACTCTGCTGCATGTGACTCTGTTTCTATCACTGCATGCAAAACCTCATTGTTGGTTTGCATGTGGAAACAAACAGACTTATCTTTTACACCGTTGTGTGTTCTGTCTTCCATGTCTATTTTTTTTTAATGTGTAAACTATTTAAATCCAAACAAATATGTCATATATCAAATTATAACGTAGAGCTATCTATAATTATTTGTTTGTTCGGCTCATGCATCTCGGCGTATTTGTGTAGTTGTAATTGAATTCCTGCAGCTGCTGCAGTAGACGGAGGGAAACATAATTGAAAGTGATGCACATTAGGCAGCAAAGAAAAGGTTTAGGAGCGTCCCCAGAGGGCCGTGTGTGCGTGTGTGTGTGTGTGTGTGTGTGTGTGATGGGAGACGCGTTAATAATTAACAGAGGATAATGAGATGATGGCTATGTAATGAATGAATAGTGAAATTATTTCATTATTAATAAATCAGGAGCACTGAGAAAGTTTCAGTGGGTTTAAAGGTGATATGAAATGCTCTGTGGGATATTAAGTTCTTTATAGGCTGTTAAACATGGTCAAACACAAATACAAATTATTAAAGTTAACGCCCTGAATCCCTCGTGAAGAAGCCAATTATTATTATTTATTAGTTAACTGATGCTACTAATAACTAATACTAATAACTATTATAATATGGACTTCTGTCCTGTAGTTGCTTCTCTATACAGGTGAGCTGAAACTTGTTTTAATCTTCTCGTTCTTGATGTATGTTTTATGTGTATTTTTTTATGCTGACGTTTATTGGATCTCCTGGCTGGGACATTAAACATCAGTTTGGACTTTAAAGTTGTCACTGGATTTTAGGTTATTGCAGAAAATATGTTCTGTGGCTGAATAAGTAGCTGTAGTCACTTTACTCTAAACACACATCCTGCACCTTAAGTATGCATTGGCTATGTATGTGTACATGTGTGTATGTGCGTGGATATGTATGCAAATATGTATATATGTGTGTACATGCATGTATTTATGTATATATGCTTTGCTTATGCATACTTTTTTCTTGCTATTTATTAGTATTTTTCTCCATTCTATGTCCATAATGCATACTGTGTATGCAGATCAACAAATTCTACGAATTTTGTACATAGTGTTGTGTATTTTTATATTTTTATAGCTTTTATCTTCTTTAGCTTTTATTTTATTTTATTTTCTTTACTCTGTACTCTGCAGTAACTGACAGATTTCCCCGTTGTGGGATCAATAAAGTTTTATCTTATCTTATCTTATCTTATCTTAAAATGTATGATACGTATGAGAAATCAGAAATGCAGGCTGCAAACACGGGTGTAAAACTGCTTGTGTTTAGTGGAGTCCGTCCATGTAATCAAAGTTATTCAGGAAGATTCGTTTCACATCAAAGCTGAGTAAGTGCAGTCGACATGAGGGAAAACGCTAACGTTGCATCGCCTCTAAACAAACTATGTCGCAGTCGCATCACTTCATCACCACCAATAAACCCACAAACTGCAAATAGAATTTCTAAAAATTATTTCTATAGCTCATTTATAAAAGAATAAAACGTCACGCTCCTTTTAATCGCACATCTCATCTCAGGCTTTCAATCAAAAACCCATTGAGTAGGAGATGAAGGAACCGAGATATGAACTCATCTCTGCACATTCTGCATCGGATCTTTACCTCAAAACGTAACGCAGATGTTTGACAAGGCGCCGAATGCCGAGCAAACGTGAAAAGAAGTTTCAGGATTCCTCGTTAATGCTGCTGTTTGCTCTTAAAGAAAAACACATCTAGGAAAACTGCAAAGAGACGGTGAAAGACGTGAATTAGGGCGTTGGAAGGGAATCTTTAAGCTGTCCAGCTTCTGATTCATTTTAATAACTATGCCAATATTTAAATGTGGAGGATATAAACTAAACCAAAGGGTAAAAGTGATTTTTCAGCTTTCATCCGACCTCAAACACTTCAACTTGTGTTTCAAGCTGCTTCTGTATGAAATAATTAAACATACACATATATGGGAATATAACATTAAAATCTAACTCTGCCCAAACTAATTAGGGGACAAGTATCCACAACTTTTGCTCCTCTTACAGTATTTCCTCACATCATTAGTGCATCACACTGTCCCACATTTCCCTTTTTTTTTTCTGACATTTCCGACCCCATCAGAAACCCGGCCGGCTATTGAGGGAAATTGCTTTTCTTTTTCAAAAGGTCTCGTCTCCTCACGCTGACCAACTCAGACACCGAATTACACGAAGTTTCAAAGGGAAAAAACGGGAACGCTGGAGAGAACAGGAACCAGCACCGAGGCCGCGTCCACTACATCGTCACTTCGCTTAAAGCATAGAAAATGTTCTGTGCAAAAGTTTTGCATCTGTTGAAAGAGGAACATTTCTCCATATTCGAGGCGGATTCCTACAAGCACGATTTGTGACATGTTGAATTGCACGAGTTGAGAGCCGATCTTTTTCGTGCTGGTTGCAAATTCTACTTTCGCCGATTTGTACAAACGGACAAAACTGAGTCACAGTCGACTTCAGAGACGTTTTCTCTTTAGTTTGTTGAAAGTAGGGATGAATCCGCGGAGTGATTTTGTGCAGAAAAACACAGAGAAAGTTTTGCTGCTGTTGTACGTAAGCGGATGTACCGGGATGAGATCAGGAATATCTGTGACTAGAATCACCATGGTCAGTAGAAAACATCCCCCAGAGACCAGCATCATGGCGATCCATCTCCCTAAATCCGTTCTGCAAGCTGCTGCAGATCTGCACCTCACAGAGACGTCAATTACGACTTAAGAGAGAAACACAAACAGTTTATTAAGAGCGAATGTTCCATCGTGTGTGAAATCCCAGCAGCTCTTCTTTCCCTTTGATTTTAAAGTGAACAGAACAGCCCGGGGTGCCTGTGTGAGGTCTCTGGCATGTTATGTTGCATGCTCTCCCTCTCGGAGGATTGCAGTTTGCTGCCTCGCGCGGCTTTGAGGTTCGGATGGATGATTCTGGTCGAGCCGCTCTCCTTTTATATAGCCTCCAGTGGCACGCTGGGATCAAAAAAAGAAAAACAGCCCTGGCATTTGCAGCAGACCCGGCCTCCTTTTTATTTATTTCTTTCAAAACCAACTCCACCCAAAAGTTACCATACAAAGACAACTCACAACGCTGGGCACACTGTAACAGCTGCAGTGACGTATACGACCACGATACGCTTCACTAAAGGCCCATTCTGCACGTACAGAGCCTGGACAGGCACAGATCACACAAAGAGCAGCCGCACATAATAAGAAGATAATAAAGGAACCACCAGCGAATACGGAGATTGCTTCTCCCCGCAACCTTGTCACTCAAATCTAATAAAAGCGGCTTCATTTGAATCTCCTTCTCCCGAGGCGACGCCAGATAAACATCGACGTGGCAGGCGGGCACGCGTCTGCGGTGTGACGTGCACGAGCCAACAAGTTTGCAAATCAGCATCGAGTTGCTTAGCGAGTCTCCTGCTTTGGTAAGATCAATTCAGTGTGGATCTGGCAGCGCGTGACTGTCCCCTTCCTGTGACTGTGTTCAAGCAGTGGAGACTTTTTAAATGATGCCCTGAAGAATACTGTGTGTGTGTGTGTGTGTGTGTGTGTGTGTGTGTGTGTGTGTGTGTGTGTGTGTGTGTGTGTGTTGCTTTTATCACTGGGAAATTATGAGGATCCAGACACGCTGGATCAGCATAACGTTCTGCAGGAAGCCGATGCCGTTTGGAGAGTTGCGGCTCCAGTGAGTGCGTTGCTGCGTCCTCTGCATTTCCAGCCTCCAGCTCAGCTTTGCTTCACTCTCTTTGCGTTTCGCCCCCTTCACTCCTATTTCAGACTCCTTTCACACTGTCGCAGCCTCTGACCTCGATGCCATCGGACACGCCCTGAAGAGACGCGACCCCGCGTCCTCACACGGACTCCGTCTTTTTTTGTCAGTCAGAGAAGTCGGATTCTAGAAGCGAGTCCCTGCAGGTGTGTGAGTTTATAGTGTGTGTCACACACAAAACAAGCGTTCCTGTAAATGCATTTTTAATACACGTTTCTGAACGCCTCCCTCTTGCTCCTGCAGCGTCCACCCACCTGCTGCTGCTGCTCCAGATGTTTTCAGCAGCTGCCACCAGTTATTATCACGATAAAGTAACTTTTGATTTTGATAATAAAATCGCTGTAATGAATTATTCCTGCAAACGCAGCACAGAGCTTTATGCGAGATAAGGATCTCTTTCTTTCTTTCTGGTTTCCCATATTGGATATTTTAAAGACTGTTTCATTGATTGTGAAAATGCACATTTAAACGTGGGTTTAATTTGCAGAATAGAGCAATTTAAAAAGGAGTAAATCGTCTCGTTGTCCTTCCAATGGAGGAAACAGAACAAGTTGTAGCTTTGGAGGAAATTGGAAAAAAAACTGATGGACAGAAGACGACTCAATGCAAACAAACACAAATAAAGCTTAATAATTATATTAATAATTTAAGTGCCTTCGTGGGCATTATGTGTGTTTCCCTCTGGGGATCAATAAAGTTACTCTACTCTTCTAATACTGTTCTCACTGCTGCAGCGTTTGGACTGAAAAAAGTTAAAAGTTTTCTTAAATCTTGATTTTGCACAATCTCTGTGCACATTACTATTAAAAAAACAAAAGCGACTTCATCATGGCGGCAGCTGCCTGAAACATGTGGAGCAGCAGCAGGTGGATGGACGCTGCAGGTGGACGCCGGCGCTCAGCTCCTGCTCCGTCCTGATCGTGAGGACAGCATCACACTCCAGGCAAGATGATGAATGTCACGTCAGATGTATTTACCGGAAGAAAATGTGGATTTTGATCTAATTTTGATCTGTGGGGGTTTTATTCAATAAAGCAGGGAGAGTAAAGCGCTGTAGAACGGCCATTTTTTTTTCCAGCAAATCCGTCTCAGCATCTGCCTAAACTGCCTCCATCCGCTGATAATCAGCTTATTACAGCTCATTTATACACTCTGACTGCATCAGCTCAGCCGACACAATCATGTCCACCCATCCAGCTGTTTCTGTGGCCTCGGCAGCTGCACACACACACACACACACACACACACAGCTGATGCCTCGTCCGTCATCGTTTTTTAGAATTTAAAACGCTATGACGGGTCTCTGACAACAGGAATCGGTTGCTGGCAGGGCGTATTGACGAGGAGCGGACCATGAAGCCACGGTGGCGTGAAGCCGCGTCAGGGTTTATAGATTTTTAACCTGATCCCTGAAGGTTCTGGGTGGCGCTAATTCACTTTGTGGTTTAACACTTTTCTGTAGCTAGCGTCAACCCACTGCCACTAACCTCAGTTCAATGTTCATTAAAAAAAATTAAATCAAATGTGGACACGACGGCTCTGAATACAGCTCGACTATCTCATCACAAGATTTAAATCACGGCTTAAACGCAAAGGTGGAGTCAGCTGTTTAGTTAAAGTAATACAAAAATCCAATAATAATACATAAATAATAATAATAATAATATAATCCAATACAAAGTAGGTATTATTTGAAGTTGTGATGTCACTAATGAATATATTTGTGGTTTTAAAGATTAAAAAAAAAAAAAGTTTTTTTCATGTGTTTTCTCTCTGCAGCAACTTCAAGTGTTTTTGCGTCTGCCTCGTTAATATTAACGAGCCTCTCCTCTGATTGGCTGATTCACATATTCAGATTGGATGACATCACAACCTCGCGGAGGTCCTGCCGGCCGGTTTTAAGGCACAGTTCCTGACTCTGACCCGCGTACGTCTCTCGTTGAGACGTGTATTTATAGAGCGCCTTGACCTTCTCATGATTAAAAATGAAATTAAAATCCCACTCTCCACGATGTGAACGCTCACGTCTCCACTTTGAATAATAATTGGTGTCAGATTTGATTTTTCCTCACAGAAAAAAAAAATGTAATGACCTCCTCAAAATCCCTAAAATAACATTTACTCCGTCTCCCTCGTAGAATCTTCCAGAATCGATGATTATATCGTTTAATGGTTTAATGACACAGTTGAATATTTGGAAATAATCAGATTACATCCATCGTCTGTTTTGTTTGTCAGAAACCAAACAGTGAAGCTCGTCTGCACATCCTGAACAAGTTTTTTCTTTTTCTTCTCAGAGGCAAACACCTGCCTGGTCATTTCCTGTACACTTCAAAATAAAAGCATTTCCTTTTTGCAATTGAAAATATGGCATTTTTTGAAAATATTCAAAAACACCATTAGATTAAAATAGTTTATATCTGTGTTTAATGGTGCTGCTCATAATTTATTGTATAAGTGTCCATTTCATTATAATATTAAATGTGATCACGTATTCCTTTAAAGTAGGTGGAGGTGGGGTCCAAATTCTTTGATAAAACTTTCCTTGAAAATAAAGTAAATAGTTATTTCCCAAATTATCTGGTTACTTTTATAACTACATAATTATAAATTACTTTTCTAGTTTAAAACTCAGTTTATATTAATTAATTCTATGAATTTTGTACATAGTGTTGTGTATTCTTATTTTTTATAGCTTTTATTTTCTTTTTCTTTACTCTGTACGCTGCAGTAACAAGCAAATTTCCCTGTTGTGGGATCAATAAAGTCCTATCTTATATCTTATCTTATCTTATAATAGATATTTATATACTTATTTATATTACTTAAGAAACTTTCCCAACACTGGTTTCTGCTTATAGACTTTAACTAAAACAGAAAAAGATGCATGATATGTGAAGTTTAAGCCAAAACCAATATCATTTAAGTGTGGAGGCTCCCTCAAGGTGAACAGGCATAGACTGTGCTGATATAGATCATTAAAATTTAGTTTTTATTTCAAGCTGAAAACAACAGGTAGTTGATTCCATCAGGGTATTAAAAAAAAACTCCGCTGCTGCATTTGAAATACCCTGAAACACCCAAAGTTTCCACTAAAATCCAAACTAATAAAATAGTTGCAGGGGGAGCAGCTGCAGAGGATCCACATTCATATTAATTTCAGGTGAACAACATATTGACATAATCCATCCTTGGCTTTTTTTTCGACAATAAATATGAAAAAGAGGCGCTGTTCTTTAAACCTGGAGGGTGTAGTGTAGGATTTAAACAAATAACCCGGAGGAAATCATTTCATGCTGGGACATTTGCAGCTTTGTGTCGGGATGAAATGCACAAGATTGAATGAGTCAGTCACAGCAACTAAGTTACAGAGTTATAAACGGATTCATGATTTAAAAAGTCGTTTCTAACATTCTACAAGGTTATGAAGTTCATTCATTTCATTCTGTTGCATTTTTCATCTTTTCCCGATGTCTTTATGCACCTTTACAAGGTTTTGTAAATGTATCACACACACTGAATGTGTGATGTACAGTGCTAATTGTGTGCGTTGTGTTTTTCTGTAGACGCTGTATGAATTCCCTGCTAATCAGCTCCTGATTAACTCAATCCATCCATCTTTATTCATCACGTGTGATCACAGTCACAATCCCAATGATAATGTTTTGTGATTAATATTAAAAAGGCACACCTCATGGTAGTGGATTACAGAGCGACTGTGTGAGACGTGCGTTTCCCTCCTCTTGTCCTGGTGCGTTAATAGAAACTGTGTCAGCCGGCTGCAGTTCTGCTGAATATTATTCTTCTGGTTTACAGCACACTTGAAGTGAGTGGGCGTTTAAGAGCTCATTTTCACTCCTTTTCCAGCTGCAGCCAAACAGCAGTTTTTAAGCAGCGGCTCATTCAAATTCAGCCGAGGCTGAGAGGCGCCACTTTTAACATTTTTTGCTTATCTTATCTTAACAGACTGCAGCTTAGTCTAGGTTTAGAATCTGTTGGATGGATCCTCAGTGTGTGTGTGTGTGTGTGTGTGCGCGCGCGAACTCACTGAGGCTGCGTGCAGTCCTGGAGGTTGCACATCCTGCGGATGGGTTTCGGTTTCTTGCTGGCGTCACAGTAGCCGCGGTGGACCATCTTGGTGTCGCCCTTCTTACGGCAGCCGTATTTGGTGTATTGATACCCTTGGGAAAAAAAAGAAGAAGATGCAACTCGTCTCGATCAAATGCATAAAAAAAGTTTTTGCGAGTTTGGAGCTACGATATCAAAATGCAAATCACATGCATGCACGTGCACAGGGGAAAGAACCAAATAATAGCCTGGTTTCAATTAACTGCCAGGTCTGCTTTAACAATGTGCATGTGTACAGTATAAACACAGTATTATTTATTAAATTAAAAATAGCTGAAATTGCACATTTTTCCTCCAGTACAACAAATAAATCTGAAGGTCTGACATTAAATTCTGTCATAAAGTATGTCGAGGAAAACTTGCACACTTACCTTTTGAGAAATAATTAGAAATAATTAATTATTATTATTTATTATTCTATTTAACTTCTGATCACTGAAAAATAAATAGTCGCTGTCGTTCTGACATTGTTGTAACACAGAGCTGCATTCACTATTCAGCCTGACAGAGTCTGTTGTGTGTGTGTGTGTGTGTGTGTGTGTGTTTTATTGTGTGTGTGTTCTTCACACCCTGTTAAACACTGTCTCAGGGACAAAATTGGGCAGCAACAAATCCGCGGGATAAAGGCGCGTGGACGCTGCTACGGGACGCAGACGCATGGAAACAGGCGAACAGCGCTGACACTAAACCCTTCCTACACGCCACAGGAAACTCAGATAATCATATATGGAGAACAGTATGGAAATATTCCCCTCTGTTCTGCACTAATTCGATGGTAATTCATTCATTACCTCCGGCGCAGGGCTTGGAACACGGGGACCAGCTCTTCAGAGCCCACTCGTACGTGTCCTCCTGGATGACATTGTTGTTGTTGACGGGCACAGAGTCTTCATGGATGATGTACTTGTACATCAGCGTAGACCGCGTATCGTTGTCTTTGGGTATAATCTACAAACCAGCAGGAAGGCAAAAAATTAAAGAACAAACAAAACACAAAATCTTCCTCTGTGTTGCACATTTGGATTAAAATACACAAATTTGCACAAATGAATGCGGGAAAAAAGTATTTTTTCATTGTGGCAAAGACAGAATAAATAATTACCACACACTGTTCATGCACAAGAGAAGATGGACACACACACACACACACACACACACACACACCTTTTAGTTTGTCATTCATGAGAGTGGATGTTAAGCTTGACCTCTGAACTCTACTGGACGATCTATAGACAAGTGTGTCCTTGCAGCGTTTATCAGCGAGACGCACACACGGGCTATTGAGCTATGGAGCCACTGCACGTCTTTTTAAAACCAACCCGCGGCGTCCCTGAAGCGTCACAGAGGTCTGAACCTGCTGGACAGAAGCTGGAACTGCAGCTACTGCAGCTGCAGCAAAATATCTAGGAAAAGGGGAAATCAACCATATTACACCTGTAATGAGGAGGTACCAGAACATCAGAGAAATGATTTTTAAACACTCTATATATATATATATATATATATATACCGTAAATTCTGGACTATAAGGCGCTACTTTTTTCATAGGTTTTGAACCATGCGGCTCATACAAAGGTGCGGCTATTCTGCAGATTTTTTCACCACTATGGGGCGCTGTAACCGGAATTAGAATCAAAACTAAAAACAAAATAAATGCAAAGAAGAATACACTAGTTCCTCTTTAGCAGATATACAGTGGGTAAAATAAGTATTTGCTATTTTGCTATTTCTCCCACTTAGAAATCATGGAGGGGTCTGAAATTGTCATCGTAGGTGCATGTCGACTGTGAGAGATAAACTAAAAAGAAAAACCCAGAAATCACAATGCATGATTTTTTAATGATTTATTTGTGTGATATAGGGGCAAATAAGTATTTGAACACCTGTGTGTCATCTAGAATTCTGACCCTGAAGGACCTGTTAGTCCGCCCATTAGAAGTCCACCTGCATCCATGTATCATCCTTAATCAGATGCATACTTGTTTTCCCCACTGTATGTCGGTAGAAGCGGATAGAAGGACGACAAATGACCAATCCTGCCAAACTCTATCTTTTTAAATCCTCACCCCTTCATCATGGAACCCACATGAAGAAGTTCGTATGATGCAAGTTTTAAGTTGAAGGCCATCGATCTCGCTATACAGGAAGGAAACCGCGCTGCTGCTCGGAAGCTCAGCGTCAATGAGTCCATGGTGAGGAGAAAAGCTCCTTTACTGATGTCTGTCAGTGGATCCTGACAAGAAACCACCATCACCAAAGCGTTCAGAAAGGCTGACTGCTACGCGAAGAGAGCGGCGCACCTCCAGGGCCAACCTCATGTATGATGATGTATGATGGAGACAGATGTGACGAAGCGCTGCTGAGTTTTTAAAGTCCGACACTGAAGAAGACGACATCATGGGTTTCAGCGAAGACGGTTAAGGTGACGTGATTTCACACACAGGAGAAATGAAGATAAATACTGTAAAAACCAGTTATTTTCTCTTGGTTCTGTCCTGTTTTAATCAGAAAAGTTGCTGCCGTGTTAAAATAGAGGTTAGGAAAGGATCTATTTAGGGACATACATGTACATTTACAATTCAAAATCGTTCTGTTCCTGTAGTAAATATCTAATGTAAAAACATGCATATCTGTGGCTTGCAAAACTTTTTTGAGTAGAGCGTGCGGCTTGTTTATTTATTTATTTATTTATTTTTAAATAGCGCGGATGCGGCTTATATGCAGGTGGGCTTTATAGTCCAGAATTTACGGTGTATATATATATATATAGAGAGACCCCTGAGGTCAAGTGGAACAGGCCAAGTTGCTCCACAGATCTCCATGCAAATTGCTGAAGCTGCTTTTAGCTTCTCTGCTCCCAGCTGCAGGATCATCCTACACAATCATGTTAGTGGTGCTGCGCCGTAATCGCCTCTTAAAAAAAAACTAAACTGCATAATTTATGTGTCATGTGCGTTCCAACATTTTATTTAAGGTTGGTTGGTTATTATTATATTATTTTCATTTTAAAACATGATTAGTTGTTTTTAATTCTCATATTGCATTTTAGCATCTGTAGTAGTGGATTCTCTTTGAATTCTGCATTCACGTCCTTTTATGTTTCGCTTCCCTGATAACGCAGTCGACAAAAGGCACATTTCCGACCAAAAACCGTGGCTCCTAGTCGTTGGCTGCAATGAAAAGCTGCAGCTCATCAGTAAATGAAGACCTAGAGCCGAGCTAAATTGGAGCAGAGAACCTTTCGAGAGGCATTCCAGGACTTCATTTTCAGGAAAAAACGTGTTAACTCGTAGGGTGCATATTTAAAATCTAATAACGGCGCTGCCAGCTGATTCTATTCTGAACAGAGCCGCTGCTGTTGTGGTTATAGATGTCTTTGGTGTCTGGGGAGGAAATTTGTGTTTTTTTTATGATGGAAGGAGGGATAGCTATTTTTCCTGTTTCGCTTTTTTACCACACACTCACTTCAAATACATAAGCACCAATGTGCTTAAACGTGCAATATAGGTCAATCCACTCCAAATAAGGATGAAACAATAAGGAGGAGAATAATGAAAACAAAGCTCGGGTGGAGTAACAACCCCACAAAGACCACAGGTGGTGGAAACATGTCATTATCTCCCTCCTTGTTCTCACATCTTTATTTGGAGGGGCTGGATTTCCATTTTGTTTTTCAGGAGCAAACAGAACAACCACTTATCTGTGTGTTTTTTTTAAAACATAAACACCAATATTGGCTGAAAAATGAAAATATTCCACATACTCGTGGGGAAAACATAGTGAGGTACAAATATATATTTGCATGAAAAGACTGACATGATGTGAAATCAAGGTGTCATTTGATGATGTATTACAGGACAAACTCTGACCTTTAAGATTCAGTGACTGAGTTTGATGATTCAGTCTGCAGTGTGTGTGTGTGTGTGTGTGTGTGTGTGTGTGTGTGTGTGTGTGTGTGTGTGTGTGTGTGTGTGTCACAGCAGGGCACACGCTGCATTTGGCAGAAGATTCAGAGATGTTTTGTGTCCTCATGAGAAGTGCAAAGTAGAAACCGTCACCTGCAATAATTAGTTGCTGCAGGCGACTCGTGTAAACAACTACTGAGAAGAAAATCATCAAACTTACACACAGCGTTTAACATTTAATCTAATTTCAAGATCAAAACCGTTATTTTATTTTTAAACAATTCCTCTTTGTGCCATAAAAAAGCGTTTTTATCCTCCAGTCGTCGCCAGATTGATTATTATTATGTGAATGATGCATGAAATACACAATATTTGAAACTTTCATTAGGTCTCATAGCCTTCATGTTTGACGTATTTCATTTCCCCTGTCAGGACAAATAAAGTACACTGACGTGACGCCTCGTGAATTAGAGCTGTTGCGTCATGTGGATGAAAAAAAACAAAAAACAAAACAACGGCTAATGAGCAAAATGAAAAAGTGACGACGTACGTGTGTGTGTTTGTGAGACACTAATCATTTAATTAACTCAGTTAAATGAGGAGCAAAAATAACAATCCTAGTAAAGCGTTTCCTGTCAGCTGTAATCACATCGGAGAGTTTCCTAACCTCATACACTCAACTTCTTCTTTAGCTAAGATGGAATTCCACGCAAATTTTCATGACAAATGACATCACTACAATAAATCAACCATTTATCTCACATCTGTTTCCTCGTGCTGCTGGCTGTGGTTTTAGAAGTATTTCTACGTATTTGTGACCAGGGGACGTCTTAAAGTGGATATTTTGGAGACTGTAGGAAAACCAAACACCAGGGAACTTGTTGAAAACTGGGTCAAAATGTCTGTGGTGAAAAACGCTGGGTCTTCTGGGCATTAAGTCCATTTTACTCACTTTCCCTATTTCCTGTAAAGATGACCAAAAAAAAACAAAAAGAGAGAGAGTGAAGCCCCTTTTCAGACATGGACAACCAGACAGAAATGGCTTCTGTTAAATGGAGATTTTGTCCTTCAGACATCTACGGTAGGTGATCTCTGCGGCTTCATTCAGACGTCAGCCGACCATTATGAAACGAAGCCACAAAAACATCCCGTGTATTTGCCAGCTGGTGCATGAGAATGAGTTGAAAAGGAATTACATGGGGGAGGGGGGGGCACAGTACACCCGGCTGGTTTTGGGGGGATTATATAACCTCTTTCATTATGTTTCCTAATATTGTTTTTAGTGCGATGGAGTCTGAATCCTGATTTTGACCCCTATGATGTTTCTATCAATCTTATTTCTTGAATTTTAATGTATTCTTCTTCATGAATAAAAATAGTTAATTTTAATAAAACACTCTGACACACACACACACACACACACACACACTTCCGTCTTCTGGCATAATAAGGTCACAGATATATCATGTTTCTTTAGTTAAATGACTAATAACTGATTTATAAATGTTCAGTTTGTAAGAATTAAACCATTTGATTGGTTAATTTGATGTTAACCAATCAAATGGTTTAATTTAATGTAGATCAATGTGTATTAAGTATATTAAGCATAGATTTAGATTTATTATTACCCCTAATTCAGTCATTTTATCCCCTGGCAAGTGCTTATGTTACAGCAAATTTTTCTGTAGAAATGCAGTAAACTATATCGGATCCGTCCCCCTTCTAGTATAGTTTGCAGCCATCATTGCTTTAGGTTTATCCACTTTTATCTGGATGGAGAGTGGGTCTGCCATTGCAAAGGCTGTAATGTAATGGACCCCCATGTTTCTACAGTATCCAAGAATGGACAAAAAAAATGTTGGTTTTTCTCACCCACCATTGGTGCCTGTACATTTGATTCAGTGTTTAATTTGATATATTTTAACTAGTTGCTACAATTTCTAGAAGAAATGTGTGTTTTAAAATGCTTCTACTCTCTATTCTAGAGAGTTAAAGGGATAGTTCTGCATTTTTGAAAGTTCACCACGAGCTGCTCATATTCTACTATGTGGCTAATGGTATTTTTTGGTTTCCATCATCAAACTCAGCAAATACGCAATCTGCAAACGCAAACGCTTCGGTGGACGAGTTGTGACCTGAACATTCACCATGTTGTGAAAAAGTGATTGTAAAATTAAGGAAATACTCAGGACTACTTTCTTCAGTTCCACCACTAGGCGGAGGGATACAGCGTGCGAGCTCAGGCTTCAGAGATCACTCCACCGAGCAGCCATGTCTGGAGGGTGAAGTCACAGTGTTTGGGAGTTGCTGAATCATGTACACTCACCGGCCACTTTATTAGGTACACCTGTCCAAATGCTCATTATCACTTAATTTCTAATCAGCCAATCACATGGCGGCAACTCTTCAAACCAAGCATCAGTATGGGGAAGAAAGGTGATTTGAATGACTTTGAACGTGGCATGGTTGTATGTATTTCAGAAACTGCTGACCTACTGGGATTTTCACGCACAACCATCTCTAGGGTTTACAGAGAATGGTCCGAAAAAGAAAAAATATCCAGCGAGCGGCAGTTCTGTGGGCGGAAATGCTTTGTTGATGCCAGAGGTCAGAGGAGAATGGCCAGACTGGTTCGAGCTGATAGAAAGGCAACAGTGACTCAAATAACCACCCGTTACAACCAAGGTAGGCAGAAGAGCATCTCTCAACGTGCAGTACGTCCAACTTTGAGGCAGATGGGCTACAGCAGCAGAAGACCACGCCTTGTGCCACTCCTTTCAGCTAAGAACAGGAAACTGAGGCTACAATTTGCACAAGCTCATCGAAATTGGACAATAGAAGATTGGAAAAACGTTGCCTGGTCTGATGAGTCTCGATTTGTGCTGCGACATTCGGATGGTAGGGTCAGAATTTGGCATCAACAACATGAAAGCATGGATCCATCCTGCCTTGTATCAACGGTTCAGGCTGCTGGTGGTGGTGTAATGGTGTGGGGAATATTTTCTTGGCCACAGCCTACCTGAGTATTGTTGCTGACCATGTCCATCCCTTAATGACCACAATGTACCCAACTTCTGATGGCTACTTTCAGCAGGATAATGCACCATGTCATAAAGCTGGAATCATCTCAGACTGGTTTCTTGAACATGACAATGAGTTCACTGTACTCAAATGGCCTCCACAGTCACCAGATCTCAATCCAATAGAGCATTATGGGATGTGGTGGAACGGGAGATTCGCATCATGGATGTGCAGCCGACAAATCTGCACCAACTGTGTGATGCCATCATGTCAATATGGACCAAACTCTCTGAGGAATGCTTCCAGCATCTTGTTGAATCTATGCCACGAAGAACTGAGGCAGTTCTGAAGGCGAAAGGGGGTCCAACCCGTTACTAGCATGGTGTACCTAATAAAGTGGCCAGTGAGTGGGAAACCCAAAAATACCATTAGCTGCAGAGTAGTAGCTGAGCAAAAACCGAGCATCAAATCAAATGGCACAGAGGGCGACAGAAAGGTTCTGAGCACTACTGGAACTGGCTGGATTAATCTGGATGACCTTTTTTCCCCCTTAATACACTTCTCATTGTTGTCAGACACTAGATGAAATCTGGTGATAATGAAGGAGGACTTCTTACCAGGACCACCACGGGGTCATGCAGGGGGCCGTCGGTGTGCAGAGTCTCCACTTCCTCCTCGATGATGTAGTGCCACTCCACGCCCAGGTCGATGAAGCTCCTGGTCCTCACCTCCTCTCCTTTCCCGTTGAGGATGTAATGCCCTGTAGCCTGGTTCTTGATTGCTGCAATCAGTCATTTGTTATGAGCCACTGACGAAGCTGCAGTAACTTCTTCTCAATTAAAAAAGGTTCTGAACGTGAGGCGTGTAACCTAAAATTAAAAGCCTTGTGTAAGCTTATACAAATAAACAACTTAATAGATCATTTTCTCTGGTGCTCAACTCTAAAATTATAAGTTTAAAAATTTAAGGATTTTACAGCATGCTGGAGTCCTTAAAAACCAACATATTGATTAAATGTTGGCTAAATCATCTAAATTATTATAATTATTTTTTTACATTTTATCTAGAGGATCGATTGCCTTGATTATAAAGTGGATGCAATTACATGGTTGAAATTGCTCTGTGCAGGCTGAAACAGGAGAAAACATGGTAGAATCTTAATATAAACAAAAAAGTATTGTATTATATTTCATTATATAATATTTCTGTGGACAATATAATACATTTAAAGTGAAAAATAAATGATATAAAGCTGTGATATAAAGGCAATAATTAGTTTTTTTTATTTAAGGTAGACTATTAGAATTCGTGGTGAAATACGGAATATTGTATTTGTAAGATTTCTTATTTACTGTAAAGGTTCTTGATCATATTATTTGCAGATTGTTGACATGGTCAGTGAAATAATCCTATAACATACATACATATATATTGGTATTTGGTCTTTAGTTAACATGTCTAAACTTTTGAACCTTACTCATGTAAGTGATTCATTCATTCTGTTTTTTTTGTTTTTTACTCGCTAACTCCTGAGGGAATATCCGTTTTATATAATCTGTGATTAAAGTGACAGGATATAATAAATATATTATAATAATAATAATAATTTGATAATCCTCTGTAGATTTTTAGTTTTGGAAAATTTCCTTGGATAGGATCAAATAAAAATATATATATATATATATATATATATATATATATATATATATATATATATGTATGTATATATATATATATATATATATATATATAGTGTATATATATGTATATAGTGTATATATATGTATATAGTGTTTCTATCTACACTATGTACAGGCTGGTATCATTTTTTACGTCAAGTACCTGAAGGTTTTTGTGTCTAATATGAGCTGATAATTCTGGTAATACTAATTTTAAAGGCTCCACAGCTGTCACATTTAAAGGTATTAATTCTAAAAAAAATCTAATTAGGTTTTAATAAGCACTCAGGAAAGACTCCCACACCCTCGCTGTAATAAAAACGGTATCCACAGCTCGGATTCCTGAGCTCTTACAGATATTAAATTAAACACTCATTAGCCATGCAGCGATTTGTCAGAACCCTTTAACTTCCCTCAGAAACAGGGAAAGCAAGGAAAGTCCGTCCTGCTGCACAACAAATAAATTAATAACGCGTCATAATCTCCAGCAAATGTGCTCAACTGTTAATTCACTGCATAAATAAACATTATTCTAATGCAGTATGTAAGTAGTTATAACAGATTAGCTGTAGATGTTCAGTGCAGCGTTATAGAGCTGCACAGAATGTGATATCTAGCAATAAAAAGTATGAATTAATGATGAATAAACTTTGATATTATTCTCACTCTAAATGATAGTGGGGAGCACCAGAGAAAAAGAAGTCGCAGAAATTCGCTGTATTTCTTAAAACCTCACAGACTACACGTCTATTTTTTGGGTTCGTGATGGATGAATTGGGGTTATTTTCTGGTCAGCGCAGCCAGAATATAAATCAAACACTGACGACGCGGTGACTAAGGAGCGGCAGCTGAACGCTCGCTGAACGCTGAACCTTGAAAACGTAAACGGGTTAAGAAAAGGAAAAAAAAAAAAAAAAAGTCTTATTGTGATCCATCAGTGTCATTTCACAAATAAATGACAGCAGGCAGGAGGATGGATGACAGAACTACAGCACACATAGGAACACGACTAATGCTGGCAGCCACATGATGCATGAAAGGAAAGATGGTTTCTTTTCCTTTTGCTTTTCTCCCGTAATCACACATTTTCAGACGTTTCTTTGTGATAATGGAGGCTTTGCTGTTTGCGCTGGTGCAGCCCAGTCCTCTCGGTAATGAAGGACTACACTTCATCACGGCAGAGACGGAAGCTGCTCCACTTCCTGCTGAGGAATGATAATCAAATCAATAATATCTGGCCATTGTGCACATGGCAGAATGGTAAAGGTCGCTGTAGGACCATGAACACGCGTTTTACCAGATTCTCAGCTGCAGTTTCTTATGGGATTCTCTCAGAAAACTTCTATTTTTACTATGTCAGAATGTCACACTACACAAACGACACACACACTAACAAAATGTTAATATACACACAACAATTTTAAGCTCAGATTTTAACTGTTATTTATTACAATGCCACTAATTTATAATAATTAATTATAATTAAAGTTCTTATATATGTCTACTGTTGTGTAGTCCTTGCACTTTAATGTCTATATGTCCTATTGTTTATGCATGTCTGCTTGGGAAAAAGCAAGAAACGTGATTTAAAATTCTTTATATGACCAGTCCCTGTAAATTGACCTAGGGGTAAAAAAAAGCTGGAGTCATTAAGTAGCGCCGTAAAATACTCCAATAGGATGTCACAGTGGAGATTTTTAGGATTTTAAGATGTCTGCATTGATGTGAATAAGACTGGAATAATCCATATGTCTTAATTCAATTGACGTGGAAATGTCTTAATTGTCATTTAGGTGATTGTGGCTTTATCGGGTTAAATACGGAGGTTGTGATTGAAAACTTCTTCTTCCTTTATTATCCAAAAACTCTGGAATGGTTGCTATTTATTTATTATCACTATGTCAGAATGCACAACACAACAATGTTAATATACACACATACAACATTTTTAAGCTCAGATTTTTATTACTATTACTTTTTTATTTATTACTACACCACAATGCCACTACTTCTATGTCAGCATCTCACTTAAATTATGTTCTTAAATACGTCTACTGTTGTCTAGTCTGCACTTTAATGTCTATACGTCCTATTGTTGATATCTTGTTTAAGTACGTCTGCATTGGGAAAAAACAAGAAACATAATTTCTAATTCTTCGTATGAACAGTTCATGTAAATAAAACTGACAATAAAGCCGACTTGACTTAACTTGATTTATTTAGTATATATGTAAATCATCTGTCAATGGTTAATATATTTTGGTACTAAACACACTCATTTCACTGTGTATGAACCTGATGTTGCTTTTGTTTTTGTTTGTTGACCAAAACAAGTATAATTTCACCAATAAGGCGATGGATGATTCTATATTTGTGTTATTTTAAAGTAATCATGTGAATAACTATTATTTTAGTTTGAAGCTGATAAATATGTTCTAGTTATTCTGTGCCACTAAACCTCACTGCAACACTAACATGTTTTTTTTTTATGTAATAGATCTATCTATATGTTCTATCTTTTTCTTTTTTATTATTTATTATTTATTTAGAATTATCTTCATAGTGAAATTTTTCATTTACCATAGATATATGTTAATGGCACTAATGCATAAATGGAGTGTATGAAGCTTTAATATATATATACATATACATATATATATACATATACATATATATACATATACATATACATATACATATACATATATATATGAATATATTTCAGTGGACTGATCCCTTCTTGGTTTTTGTCTGTGTGTGATTTATTGGCAATGATTAAATATAGAAATCACTTATTCCTCATCTTTTTTCAGAGTCTCCTTCTCTGATCTAAATTCTCTCTTCGCAAATAATGACACGCTGCGCCCGAGACTCTAGAAGAAGTCGAGCCGCCGGAACTTTTGAGCTTTTTTTTTTTTTTTTTTTTTTTTTGCTGACTAATTTAAAAGCCTGCATTAGCACAAAAAGAACCCATCTATTTCAGGTGAGGCTGTTATATTACAGTAATAAAACCTTCTATAGTTCAGAGCAGCTTCTAAGGTCAAAAATTTACACGCACGAATAGAGAAAAGTTGAGTATTCCTAGTCGTAGCTCGGGTTAATGCACAATGAGAGACCACCGTTCCAGGATTGTCATTTCCACGGAGGATGTCTCAGAGGTTAATGTAGGCTTCTACACTCTCTGAAATTGCCCCTTTACAAAGAAGTCTCTGTGGAATATTCTCCAATTGTGAAGAAGCCTTATTATCTTCAGAAGAATGTGACCTGAGCTACATCCATAATATTCCATTTCTTCTGTGTTTTTACCGTCCTTTCTCTTCAATGTTACCTATGCGCTGCAGGTTTGTCACATAAATAACTTCCAAGCTACGTAGAAATCTGGGACCTGCTCAGAATACGGACGCTGACCCCTTTCACCTCACGGACGCTGAATAACTCAACCTCTTCCCGGGCGTGTGAAACCATTTTTAACAGAAATGCATCAAGTCTAAAATGTTCTTGACCCGTTCCTTGCTCCTGTTTCCTCCCTTTGCGCCTGTCATAGTTTCTATGTACAGGATTCATCTACACAGAAATATGACGTTATTCCCTACTGGTTTATTCCATGTTGCTATTATTCTGGTCAGGAATCACGCTGAATGCGTTTGACTGTGAGTTCATACGAAAAACAACCAGAAAATAAATTGCACTACAAATTTTTTCCTTTTTTGCAGGAGACAAGCCGTTAATTTATAAACCTAAGGAATAAAAATGCACAGTATGTTACAGAAAATAATTGTCTGAGCCTAGAAAGTGACATGGAATGAATTATGCAGAGTGTATAATCTATGATTTTATAATACATGTTCCCATTAGCCTTCAGGGGGGGGGCACGCGGATGATTAATTATTATTGAGGCATCCTCTGGTTTCAAACATGCGTTTTGTGTCGTGAACTCACACTTACCAAGAATTTGAGGGGAGGCCTCGTGTTCTTGTATGATCACATGTCTAGCTCCAGGAGGAATGAGAAACATCTTAAGGTAACCTTTGCAGAGCGTTGCAGCAGCAGCAGCAGCAGCAGCAGCGTTAGGAGGGAGGCGGGTTAGGAAACATAAGACAGAGACGGGTAAGTTGAGGTGAGGCAGGAACGGCTCGTTTTGCAGTGGTGGACATCCCGCGTTTTAGCACTTTGCTCTACGAAGAGTTTCAGGCAAAGAAATTTAAAAAAGTAGAAGCTAGAAGTCTACGTCAGCTTTTCCTCCTGCAGGAAAAAACATGGAAACAGCCGATGAAAGGTTTTTCATTCACACCCATCGTGTGTTTTTTTTTTTTTTTTTTTTTTAGAAATACAATACAACACATACAAAGCATCCTCTGCTTCTATTGGAAGAAGACGGGTTGTCTCTTAAATGGACTGAAAGTCAAAGCCTCCTTTGTGTCTGTGCCCATTATAGGCTATAGGATGTGAATGAAAAGATCCTTCAGCTGGAATTCAATAAGCGATAAGAGAAAAGTTTTTTTTTTTCTATTTTCCACACACACTATATGGCAGCAAAGTCGGCTTCTGACAGGGATGTCCACCGCCTGCAAAACCGACAGTGACTCACCAAGCACATTTCTAAAATCTTCCGTTTCATTTAAAAACACATTTCGAGCTCCTTTGGGCAAAGAGAAGGCTCCTCTGGTCTTCCCTTCAAACAGGAAAAAAAAAAAAAGTCAAGTCAGTCGATTCCGAGGCGTTTCACTCGGCAACATCATCACCTTGGATCGGAGGCAGAGTTAATGAGCAGAGTAGCGGGTATGTGAGGAACGCAGCACCGGAGCAGCAGCCCGACCACTCGTCCTCAGAGCGTCCTGCAGTTGTTGTTGAGGTGATTGTGAACGCGACTGGCACGCCGCTCGCTACAGGACGCCCGGGGTACGGATCACATGTTAGCTTAACCATTGAGATGAAACCCTCTGTTTGCAGAAATGTTATCGCAGTAGTTCTGCTGCACACAAGCTTGTTTTCTATAAAAGAAAATTTTAAAAAAAAGCCCCCGGGCGTGAACACAGCAGCAGCGTGCCAGTTTAGCTTAAATCAATCAACTGATAAATGGCCAATAACATCCCAGATTGGCTCCAAATATCTGCAGGTAAGTTTATGAGACATATTATTTTTTTCAAACTTTAAAGAGATAGTCCAACATCTTTGAAAATGCACCCATCATCATGTTTCCCATAGTCACAACCAGCTGCTCAGCTACGACTAGGTGGTTAATGGTATTTTTTGGTTTCCCATCCAGCATCTCTCAAATGCTGCACATCCACCACATCATAGGATAAAAACTGGAACGTCCTGACACGTGAGGCAAAGGACTACTTCAGCATGCCGCTGGGCGGAGGGATACGGCACGTGCACCTCGGCCAGAGGAGGCGATGTCGGACTTGTTTTGCAGAGAGAAGTAGATGCATTAATAAGGTGGGCTTTTGAGATCAAGTCTTAAATCCAGCTTTATATTTGTGGTGTAATTCTTTATGAATGTGATGTGCCGAAAAAAAAAACTAAATGCACAACTACTTGTATTAATCATATCTTATGTGCGAAAAAAAACAGTGCATTGATCATATCTCATTTATGTATTGAGCCCAGATTGTATTGAATGCGATAACATTGGTGCACTGGGTAAAATCTAAGTGTGTTAAATTACATTTTTTTATCACCTCAAGAAAGGGTTAAGAAATAATGGTGTAAAACAGACAAGTATAATTTAAAAAATTAATAATAATGCTTAAGAGAATTAAGGAAACACTGAGTGTAACCTAAAATAAATAGGGACATGTAGAACAGACAAAGACACTCCTGAGGTTTTACATATGGGTATTAAACCCAGCAATAGTGACATTAAAGGATTACACTAGTGTAACAGGTTCATGTTTAGGGGATAAAGGTGTGTGTTCGCTATGGGATTAAACATAGATGTAACCTATGTGTGCACAGCAGTGTAAAAGACGGAGGAAGGGAAGTTCACTTCGCTGCTCAGGTCTGAACACATTTACGTTGAAAACAGTTCTGTTATCTCATAACGTCCACCACAGCATTTGGGAGTTGCTGGATTGCGTATTCGTAGAGTTTAATGAGGGGGAAACCAAAAAATACCATTAGCTGCAGTAGTAGTAGCTGAGCAGCCTGCAGCTTAGGTCTGGAAAAACCTTAAAAAAAGGGAGGGTAAAGCACCTATTGCTATGACTTGGGTGAATTTTAAGAAAATATTGAACTATCCCTTTAAAGTTAGTTGTTAGGTGGATGAAAAAGCAACTGCTCCAGAGACGTGTACATGAAATGGACATATACAAATACAAATATTTACTGCGTAATGGATATGTGACGGTTACAGTAGGACAGCTGACGCCTGAACACACACACACACACGCACACACACACACACACACACACACACAGCAACAAGGAACAGAAACACAGCAGCTCTCGTGACTCGTGTCTCTACAGTAGGTCTCTACGGCGTTAGGCATCCATCTGCACTACAAGCTGGGCAGCAAATGCTAGAGAAGAGGAGCTGAGGGATTCAGGAACACTGGATACTTGCATATTGTGTTTTCCAACAAAGGATTTTCTTTTTGGGCTCTCTTGCTTAACTGTTTCCCTGTTAAAAAAGGTGAGTGTTTGAGTGAGAGGGCGATGGATCACAGTTTTAGCAAACAAAAAAAGAGGAGACGGATGCTCTCGGAAAGTTCATTTTCCTGAAGCTCTCTCCTTTATTTATAGTTAAAAAAACATCCTTTCACTTTGAGATTTGATGATAAATTATTCATAGCGGATGAGGCTGGCATCATAAAACTGTCCAAGTGAACGCATTGTTCATTCGTCAAATTACTGCCTTCATGCAGGGTGTTGATGGGAAGGCACGTTTTCCAAAATAAAAAAAATAAAAATTAAAAAAAGAAATGAACCACTTGCTCATTCAGCTTAATATTGCACAGCGGCTGACTTTTGTATTGGCAAGAAAAACATCAGTGGACCATGCTCGGCTCACTCTAATTGTGCATGTGTGTGTGTGTGTGATAACTTGAGGGAAGCAGCCTGATTAAAGACATTTGCATGAAGTGAAACTCCTTTAATTCGAGCTGCTTATGGGAAACGCTGCGTTTTAAATGAACTTACAACTCCGTTAAAGGGACTAACGAACCAAATATATTAATAAATAAATGCAGCGGGGGCTTCATTATTTCTTGGCTAATTAATAAAGGCCTTAATCTAAAGGAACGCTACTGCTCGCTCACCTCCACGCCAGCCGCGTCCTCCCTGTAGGCTCAATTATTATCTGTGAATATAAACTCTACATGTGAGTTTATAGCAGAGGCTCGGAGGTGAAAAGAGCCTCATGAACACCTTCGTGGAAAGTGAAAGACGCGACCTCCCTAACAGGTTTATAGGATTTCACAAGTCAAATGATGAAAGGTGACGCAGCATCTTCATCGGTTTCCATGGCTCCCGTTTCCTCGTTACATTCGGGGAATTTTATTTCACTTTCAGAAGCACTTTATATAATTATCAGCACATTTCAGCTAAACAATTTACGTGTAATGACGAGGCATGCTGTGTTATTGACGCACACACTGAAGTTTCTGTCTACCATCGCTCTTCCATCTCTTTCTGTTTCTAATGTTACACCCATGTTGGTAAAAACACACAGGAAATAAAAGGACACCAAACAAAAATTGGATTTTAAATTGGGAGAATTCATTTTTAGCTAAGCAGGCATCTCACTGCTCACACGCAAAATTAAACATCTTCAACAAAACTTTTCAAGCTCCTGATTGCACACTGCAAACTTATACTTTAAAATAAATAACTTAAACTAATACTGACTCCCTTAAACATGCATTAAGTGCATTCTGCATGGATATCATAATGGTCAGTATGAATTGGAGGAATTATTACAGCAAGGTTAGTTAAATCTCATACAGTTATACATTTAACTGAAATTGACTTTTAATACGTGTTTGGCTGCTACTCAAAAACAAATCTTCAACCTGTACTTGAGCCACTGTTATAATGATGATTGCAGTGCGTATAACTGGAACTCTGCGACAGCTACCCCACAACACATCCAGAACTCCACAGACAAGATCAGCCAACTAAAAACCAACTGGACCCAGATGAAACCACCACATACAATGTCACATCCTTGTTCACATGCATCCCCACAACAGAAGCTGTGGAACTTTGCCTCACCACCACCTACTTCAAGTACAATGGTGCATCCCCCTTGTGGTGAACCTCTACATGGAGGAAGTGGAGAACCAAGCACTGACCTCATTCAAAGGATGCAACACCTAGCTAATGGTTTAGATATGTGGATGATACATTCGGCTAAATCAAAAGCCAGGAAGTAGAAGCTTTCATAAAACACCAGGGAGGTCACCTTGGAGGACTCCAAAGACAGAAAACTGCCTTTTCTGGATTGTGAAGTCCTGGCTGAAATAGAAGGTGGGGGGTCTCAGCACAGAGGTCTACAGGAAACCCACAAACACACCGACCAATATCTACTCTTTGACTCTCATCACCCACTGCAACACAAACTGGGATCATCAGATCTCTTCAACACCGGGCAGACAGCATCCCCTCCAAAGCAGAAGGTAAAGAGAAACAGGCACTTAGACATTGTGGTTACCCCAACTGGGCATTCACCAAAACAGATAGAAGACAGAAGGAAACATGTAGTAGCATCATACGTATCTGGTATCTCTGTCTATTTCAAGCCTGGCTACACCCTCAGACAGAGAGTGGTCCACCCCAAGGACAAAACTCCAAGACAAAACCTCAAACATGTGGTTTATGCTGTACAATGCAGTGAAGAGTGTCCGGATTTATATATTGGAGGAACCAAACAACCACTGCGCAAACGCATGGCACAACATGGGAGAGCCCCCACATCAGGACAGGACTCAGCAGAGCATCTGCATCTAAAGGAAAAGGGACACTCCTTTAAAGACATGGACGTACACGTCTTAGACAAGTAGGACAGGTGGAGGCCATCTATGTTCGTTTAGACAGACCGACTTTGACCAGAGGAGGTGATGCTACAGACCATCCTGCCTTGAGATCTCAACCCAGGAAGTTTACCTGCTCTTCACCAATCAGAGCAGGACTCATTCTCTGGATCATGTGACCACAAAGACTCTCACTCCTCGATGATCCAGAGATATAAACTCCTGGTTTCCAGCATCAGGCCAGAACTGAAGAAGCCTTCTGGATGGGAGGTGAAAGATCTTCACGCTACAAGAAGAAGTCCAGTTGCTTACAGGTACCTCCTTTAAACACTACAATGACCTGGAGGAGTGAGAACCTACACAGACGACAGCTTCCTGCTTCATTTTCGGGGCTTTACTTTTGTCCCAGAGTGATGCATCACCATCTGGAAGCTTGTGTCCCTGATTTGATCACGATTCTTCTTCTTCTTCTTCTTTTGTGTCCGTGTCTCTCAACGTTCTGAGGAGTCCATGATTAGTTCTGGCACATTTACACTGGACAACGTGCAAATGCGGCTATTTTTATTATGCTTGCCACCAGCCGTGCACACTGCAGAGCTCTTACTTATTAATTATCATTTTTTAGGACAATACACATGGTAACGTGTCCTATTTGAACAGGCTGCTCATCACACTTTTAGTTCACATTCTTTTTTCTCCAGTCTTTTTGTTAGCAGCTTGTTTCTTGTATTCAGCAATCAGGGTTTGTAAAGTAAATTACAGTGTGCTGACAATAAGGGTTGAATCTGGTCGGCTAATCAAGTTGTGTTTTAGCCTCTCGCCACTTTGCTATTTTAATTAGTGCTTAAATGATTGCGTGTTATCACCAAGGCCGAGATAAAAACAAAACTAGGACATTTTTCCAATTCCATATTTCATATCCCATCATTTATATTCAAAGCTCAGGTTCCATCTGTCTTCACTTCATTTGAGTTCCTCTGAAATAAAAGATGGTTTTAAAGGAAGTTACAATAATGATTGTTCCTATGTAGGATGGAACTATTTTGTAATAATAAAGTCACATGACGAAGGAGCTTAGATTCCTGATTGGTTGGGAGGTCGAGATTAAACAAAGCCACCTCAAACATACATAAAATTCCAAGCGAACAAAGAGAATTCAATAACCACCTGAAAGCCGATTCTTCGTAAAACAGTGTTGAAACTAATTCACAGTAACATTTGTTTTGTTAAGGATTTAATCCCTCAGGATATTTATGTTAACTATCTAGTAATGTCTGTGCAGCAAATTCCATACATCCCATCCCTCTGTGCTATAACAGCTCCACCAGTGGATTATCACATCTGTTCATTACCGTCTCATGTTGTGTTTTATTATATATATATTATATATGGGTCACAGAGGTATCCACTGTGTTTTTTTCTTGTAGTTAATTAACCAGCGATGTTTGAACAATCCTAAAAAGATGGCCATTTTAAAGCAGCCTATTCTTTCTGACAGCTCTGTGTAATTTCATAATTAAATCTTTAAAGACTCTTCTAACCATCTGGAAAAAAAACTAAATTTAATCTGCTAAATGATATAAAAAAAATTCTTGAGTGTCTTTCACAGATTTTGAAAGGAATGGTAAACGGCCTTTTGAGTTTTTTTTTTTTTTTCTCTTTCTTCCAACCACTCAAAGCACTTCACACTACAAGTGTCCAGCCACACATTCACACTCTCTCACACCCCGATGGAACCGTTATGTGGAGTTGTTCAGGGTTAAGTAGCCCGAGGAAACACAGCCCGGAGGAGCCAGGAATCAAACGGACGATCCTCCAACAGCCGACTATTCAACAGAGGCGCGACGTATGCATGGACATATGAATGGACATATGAATGGACATATGCATGGACGTATGCATGGACATATGAATGGACGTATGCATGGACATATGAATGGACATATGCATTGACGTATGCATGGACATATGCATGGACGTATGAATGGACGCATGCATGGACATGTGAATGGACGTATGAATGAACGTATGAATGGACATATGCATGGACGTGTGAATGGACGTGTGAATGGATGTACGCGTGGACGAGTGAATGGACGTAGGAATGGACGTATGCATGGACGTGTGCATGGACATATGAATGGACATATGAAATGATGTATGAATGGATGTATGAATGGATGTATAAATGGACATATGAATGGACGCATGCATGGACATGTGAATGGACGTATGACTGGACGTATGAATGGACATATGCATGGACGTGTGAATGGACGTATGAATGGACATATGCATGGACGTGTGAATGGACGTAGGAATGGACGTATGCGTGGACGTATGAATGGACGTATGCGTGGACGAGTGAATGGATGTATCAATGGACGTATGAATGGACATATGCATGGACGTGTGAATGGACGTAGGAATGGACGTATGCGTGGACGTATGAATGGACGTATGCGTGGACGAGTGAATGGACGTATCAATGGACGTATGAATGGACGTATGAATGGACGAATGAATGGACGTATGCATGGACGTATCAATGGATGTAGGAATGGACGTAGGAATGAACGTATGAATGGACGTATGCATGGACGTGTAAATGGACGTGTGAATGGATGTATGCGTGGACGAGTGAATGGACGCATGCGTATTAATGGACGTATGAATGAATGTAGGAATGGACGTATAAATGGACGTATGAATGGGCGTATGCATGGACGTGTGAATGGATGTATGCGTGGACGAGTGAATGGACGTATGAATGGACGTAGAAATGGACGTATGCATGGACGTAGCACAAAAAAAAGAAGAAAGAAACATGAGCTTTTCATTGTCAGGAACACGGATCTTCCTCTGCCATCCACTCGTGTTTAAGTCGATTTTCTTTGAGCGTCACAGACAAGTCGGGGAGGGATTCACTGATGGACGTGTGAAGTGCGTCGTTTTGTTTTTTTTGTTCGGAGTAATGCCAGCCTCATCTCATCATCATGAATTATTGTATCATCAATTCCAGAGAGATGGAAACTCCCAATGTGTCCTGATACAGAACAGGGTGGATTTCCACTTATTGAATCATTACATTCATGATAAATGAGTGGAAAACAACAGTAAGGTTTGTACATCCTTCACCCGTAAACATTCAGTATTATCAACATGGCACCACATCCCCATCCGTTATCCAGAGAACACGGTGAAGCACATTCGAGGTGCGACAGCTGTGGTTCGCTTCCTTACCAGCTTTCTTTGGTGTCCTGGTGAACGTTCCTTTAACGGTGCGACAGTGGGAGTTGTCGCCGCCACAAACGCCGCATTTATCCTCCACTTTGTTGGAGCCGATTTCTCTGTCGCAGCCAACTTTCTGAAGATCGAGAAGAAAGGGGGGGAAAAAAGAAATTACAGAGAGGAGCCGATGCTTTCTTTCGGGTTTTTTTTTTTGCCGAAGGGGGGAAACTGTAAAAATTCACAACATTATTTGACAAGAAGCTGACTTGTCACATGTTTTCACTGACCTATTACTGGATTATCAGTGCCTGACTGGGCAAAAACTGGTGTTGGCAGACTGCTGCTGGGGTTACAGGACACGATAAAGGGGATTTTCAGCGTTTTTTGAACCTGGATTCTATTGATCTAACTTTTAGTGTCGACTGGAGGGATCCAGTATTGAGCAGAAACTACTTTAAAGCGGATGTGCTATAATGGAGCCGGGTGGTCCTGCTGGGTTTGTCTTAATAAACAGGCTCCAAAAAAAAAAATAAAAGAAGGAAAAAAAAAAAAGCTTTTATCCAAACAGGGGCGAGCAAGTACTTTGAATGTTATGTTACGGCAGGATGTGAGAAGCAACAGATTAGTAAAATCCCACTGTGTCATTTAATGAAGTCCTTCAAAGATTTCAAGGTTCAAACAGTCTGCAGCGGCTGATGTGCAACGTTAAAGGTCTCATTCACAAATGCAAATGATGCATCATGTTTTACCTGCTTTTACCTTATTTACCTTAACATACCTCACCTTTAGAGGCCCACCTGACCAAGTACAAATCAGTGATTCAGAACAGATGCACATGAATATTTATAAAACAACCTGTGCTTCCTGGATATTTCTTTGTACTTTGAATTGCTAACCTATCATGTTCAGTTTATCAAAACTCGAAAACTGCAGCTTTCAACGCGTGTAGCATCAGACATGTCCTCACCACACACTCCCCACGCACGCAGATGCTGTAGGCGTCCTTGTAGGAGCACCGCGTCCCATCATGCACCAGCAGCTTCATGTACGCCACGTCCCCCGTCTCCTTGGACTGGCAGTACAGGTGGCACCGCTTGTTGGCTGCAAGGAAACGCATGCTTAAACGATATTCAGACAGGAAACCCAACGGGGAAGGACACTCGTCACAATTTATGTCACAGATTATTAGGATGGTGATGATGAGGAACTATTTTCCTGCAGGGATTAGATAAAAACAGGTTGGACCATTTTTTCCAATTGGGCCCTTAATTTTACATCACGTTATGTTCTACTCACCCAAGATGTTATTTTCACATTTGTTGATCTGCTGTAGATTTAGTGTTTAAAGACATCATGAAACAGCTTCCTATGGACAAAGTGATGCAGACCAGATCATAGGTTGTTCATCATTTATTGATCATGGTACAGTAGCACTAAGAACTTGTAGATGTGTAGGTTTAGTCAATTTTTTGACATTTTAACCCAGAAATATTGCATATTTCACCTTAAGTGGCATCTAATTATTTAGTTAAAGTTGCTGCCACACCAACACTATGTAGTTAAAGGGTTTTGGTTCATGTACATGAGAAATTCAACAGAAACATCTCGTTCAGGATAAAATGTTTTGAGCGTGCTAGAAATACACAGAAATTTTAGCTGCTAAATTTGCAAGTAAAGATGGCTGCCATCACATCAGGTTCTCTCTCTTATCAAATGGTAGAAGGTGTTATCCAGGTGTTGCACCAGCTAAGGAAACTATACAATCAATGGAGCTGTCAATAAACATTTACTACAATTAATTATGAAATATGCAATATTTCTGGGTTAAAATGTCTAAAAATTGACTAAACCTATGATGAATAATTTGTTGAGTGATTTCTTTACTACTAAAATTAATTAAAAAAAATTAAAAACTGAACAAAACACCACACACACCTACAAGTTCTTAGTGTTACTGAACCATAATCAATGAAGCTGTTTCATGATGTCTTTAAACACTAAAACTTCAGCAGATCAACAAATGTGAAAATAACACCTTGAGTGAGTAGAACACAACGTTGTGATGTAGAATTAAGTGTCCAATTGGAAAAAAAAAAGTCTTAACCTTTAACATCCACCAGCCAAAGTCAAGGGGGGGTCAGGGTACAATTAACACTTTACTATTAATTCCTTTTTGTGACATCACAACCAGAGCTTTTTCTAAATGGTTTGTGTTCAGCAAGGTTTCAGCAACATTACAGAAGAGGCCAGATGAGAGGCTGATCTCATTTCAACAGCAGAAACACCGTAGAGATATTCTTTTCAAAACCAGCCCCTTTTCTTTTCTTTTTTTTTTATATGTGTAATGACTTTTCAAGTTCCATCTCTCCGACTCCAGCTCCCTCCAATCCACTTTTCTGTCCTTGTAACGTCCAACACATGCAGAGTTCTCCCTGAGAAAAGCTCTTAAACCCTCCACGGGAAAGCGGGTTCCCACTTTCTTGCCTGGCTGCAGCTTCTTGCTGGGTTTTTCCACCGGAGCGTCTGTCAAACTCAGACCAATTGCGGGTGCAGCCAGTGTCAAACGGCTCCGTGGAGCGGAGCGGCGTCTGATAAAGGACAGACTCTGGACCTGGACACAGGTTTTGAGTTTGCACAGTAGTGACCCCTCAGCTTTGCAGGAAAAGCCATGTTTTCAGCTCGGGTGGATTTTTATGTGATTGAACAATGAGAAAGAATAGGAGGAAGTTAGGGGTAAAAAAAAAAAAGTTACGCCTGTCAGAAGCTGCCTGCAACATCCCTGCTTAGAATAAATCATTCTTTTCTTCATCTCTGGCTTCAGAGAATTCAGATCCCCGACCCCTGTCAACCTGCACCGCTGAGATGCGAGCGGGGACGGGAGGAGCGGATGTGTTGTTGCGGCTCTGGCTTACTGTCAGGGTGCTCGTAGGGCAGCCAGTGGTGTTTGGCGTTCTGGAACTCAAAGTGAGAGTTGCGGAGCTGGCACTGCTGGGCCCGGAAATCCTCGAAGTGCTTGGGGCAGTCGTCGGTGTTGCACAGCTGGTACTCGTAGTTCACTCCGGGGCAGTCCTGGCCCCCGTTGGAGGGACTGGGGGAAAGAAAATAAATAAACGAGGAAACAGAATCAGAATCAGACACTGAGGCTTCCTTTAAAAAAGAGTGAGAAATCGTAAAGTGTGAAACGATTCATCTATTACATCCATGTATCGGCTTTTATTCCTGGGATCCAACTATATCGATCTGTGCTCAGCAAGTTTGGTCTTCTGGAAAACATATTGTTCTGACATGGATTTCGAAGGTAATTATACTATTAATTGATAACATATTGGATTTAAGCACGGCACAATTTATATGGATTACTATTGGGGATATCTAGGATTTTTTTTAAATTAATTTTAATGATAAAGACATTAAGCAGTAATGATAAAACCTGCAGCATCACGGTGGAACCGATTTTATATCAGATATTTGACAGATATTGACATACATTTCATAGATTATTTATAAAACAATTTGTGACATTGTCCTGATCATCCAGGGTATACATCACATTACATTACATGATGTGTGTGTTTATACTGTATTTGTCATTGTTGAAATAAATCATTACACCCCTAGTGCAAAAATACTGAAATTAGTTTAAAGGATTTGAACAAAATAAAACATTGCTTTCTTTTTTCCTGGTGTGGATAGCTTCAATAAAACTCATGCAATGACTCACTATAGTATGAATCAGGATTAATTCATGGTTTTATAGGATATTTAAAAATGACAAGGTAAATTATAGGCCCATTTTAAGTCTATAATTAATTGAACTTTGATGATTACAGCAGCATTTACAGTTATCAGAGATTAAAACACTTTTAAAATGTGCTGTTAATACTTATACCATTCATTGTAACATTAGAACAATCGACCTTCACGTTTTCTATCTTTCGTACTTACGCCGGGTTGTTGCACTGACGCGTCCGGAAGCGAACGCCGGTTCCACACGAGCGGGAGCAGGAGCCGTACTTGCTCCAGGAGCCCCAGGCGCCGTCCTGCTTGACCTGGTTGGGGTTCCTCCACATGCAGTGACCTTTGTAGCACCACTACAGGAGGTGGCAGCGTCAGAGGACACAGGAGAGTGAGCCAAATAAAGAGGAATAAAAAAACAGACACGCGCCTATGTAGCTGTTGCAGGAGGATAAAATCCTGCTCTGCTTTAACATGGTGATGCATGCACCAATACAGGTGCATCTCATAAATGCTTTTTCCAATTTGATGTGTTATATGAACATGAAATATCACATGCACATTTTAAACTGAGAAACCAAACTGTTATTTTTGAAGAGAAATGTCTCGGTTATGTGTTAACTGTATTGACCTGATTTCACATAGATTGCTCTTTTTCAAGCAGCATCCCTAAATATATATATATCTACATCTTTATGTATGATGTGCTTAGTTTGACTCTTCTATATTCCATGATGCTCAATCCTCCCCCTGTCATGTGGTCATGATATGTTTATGTTATGTTATATCAGTGGTTCTCAAATAGTGGGGCGTGAGATTCTGTCAAGGGGGGCGCGTTTGACCTCAGGAAACATGCTTATTTATTTTTTTTACTGTCCTATAATAAAGGGCAATTGCACCTCCACTACATTAGGGGGCAGTGGCGCTCTCATTGGCAGAGTGTGTGCAGGGAGCATACAGCACAGAGTATGAGTATGAAGTGTAGACACACCATTAAAACATATTGAACAGGGATGAGAAGACAGGCGGAGAGAGACGGAGATAAAGAGACAAACGAAAGTCTCCCAAAGCTAAGACGAGGAAATATGACGAAGCGTCTGTAGCGCTTGGTTCACTGTGAAAGACCGGTGTGTTACTGAGTCTGAAATGTTGGAGACAGAGAAATTAAAGACATTACACCACAATCACTGATAAGATTATTTTATGTAATTTTATTTTCCAGTATCATACGGTTTGACATGGTCAGTCAAAAATATGTATAGCTTAATTAGGGATTTAATTTTAATTTTGAATTTAAGATGCACTTTAAATCTTTCCTGTTAGTTAGTGATATTTCTTTCTTTTTTTATTCTCGTATACATTGGCACATTTCTGTATGTCGGAAGGGGAAAAAACAATAAAAATGAAATATCATACGCAACAGACTGAGCCAAACCTACTTTTCCAGGAGCACATTCAGTCCCATCCAGAGGTGGACCCTTCTTGGTTTTGCAGAAGTAAGGGTTGTCAGGGTGGCTGCACCACAGCTGTTTACACGGGTCAAACGTACGGAACTGAAACACAGAAAAAAACAAGTATAAAAGATGAATACCTGGAAAAGATTGCGGGCTGTGGATGAGCGGTTAAACGGCTTCACTGCTCGTGTCGCGGTGCACGAGGCGGAAAAACAGGAGAAATGGAGCATCCAGCCATGGCCTCCACCATCAGACCCTACAGCTGTGGATTGAAAAGGGATCTGAGTGGATTTCTTCAGGGAAATCATTGTAAAACTTCCTCCTCAGAGAAGGAGTCAGACGTTTCTTTTTCGAAAAAAGACAAGAAGAGATTGTCGGACTGATTTGAGTGAACTCCATTCAGTCGCCCTGAGCATCTCCTTTCACCAGCGTGAATCACCTGGTTGTTTGTGCTGTAATGCATCCCTCACGTCAGCCAGTCTCCAACATTGTTCCCTTGGATTCTGATTTTTCAAAGCGGGGCCAAGAAATAGGACCAAATATTACACTCCCTGGGGAGAAAACCTGATTACTGTTATTAGTCTGTGGAGCCTTTTCTAAAGGAACTAATTTGTGTGTAATTTTCGCAGCAAAAGGAAGATGTCAGCCAGCACAGAGAAATAAGCACCAGGATAAGACTGTCTGGTACATTTTTGGAGACTTTGTTGGTTTGGATTCACACATAAAAACTGTCATTTCTCTATTGGATGAGTACTGACCTTTAATAATTTAAAGTATTATGATAGAATAGAGTAGAGTAACTTTATTGATCCCCAGGGGGAATTTAAGGCGTCCAAGTAGCATTAATAAATATATACGATACACATAATGCCCACAAAGGCACTTAGGACACTTCTCGCATAGAAATAAAATAAAATAAGATAAAAAAAAATTAAAAAAAAGGTTTAAAATTAAATAGTAAAATGAGATAAAGTGCAACATATTCTGAGATTTGAGGTAGGTCTACAAATGGCACAAAGACCAGTGGATAATTGACTGTTTCATAAGATTCTGTGAGAACCAGGTTTCTTGCATCCTCATGTTAATATTTAAAAAAACATCCATCTGTGCAAAAAGTGGTGCCATTACACCAGTTATATAGTCATAACTGTAGAATAAAGGACTTTTGGTTGTATGTTCACCATTGGATCAATAGTTCAGAACCAATTCCTCTTTCAAGTATATTTGGAGAAATATTAATCTAGAGATGCAAATACGTCTCAGATTGTGTTTGTTGAAGCCGCATCCTAAATGTTGCTGGATTGCTGAGGCAAGCGTCTTCACACCACCGTCACAGCGTGTAACTCCTGACACAAAAAGAACCTTTCGGGCTCGTCACACAATCGCTGCACAGTGGCTCAATTACTGTGATTGCAGCTCTGGCTCCGGCTTCGTTTTTTTTGGCTCGGATGATGAATATATAATTTCTCTGCTGCCATCTTGTCAGACTCAATTTGTAAGGAATAATAGGCTGTGTGTGTGTGTGTGTGTGTGCGTGTGTGTGTGTGCATAAATTAAAAAAAAGAACATTCTATTGTTGGTTAAATTTGAGGCACAGAAAATAAATTGCATAGTTAAAGTCTCTGCAGCGTTCTGGGTCTAAATATATATATTTTTCCCTGTTAAAAGAATTGAGCATTTATATCATTTTGTGTGTTTGAAACAGTTTGATTTGTTTTCTGTCACCGACACTACTCGGATTTAAGAGGAGAATAGAAACAAGATTACTTCATAACTTTGGCAGATGAAGGGTGAAACAGACATGATGGATTATACTGGATACCCAAGCAGCAAAGACGACTTTTCACTGCATTAAAATAACATATTATCACAGTTATACTCTGAGTTATATTCTAACGGTGCCTGTGAAGACAAATGAGACTTTACCAAGAAATCATGGATAAAGATGAGGACACAGCAAACTAAATATTAATGATATTACAAATTATTATTGTTATTCTGCTCAGTGTCATAATCAACTTTTCCTGTTTAAATGTACAGTTTCCATCTATTGATGCCTGTTCGTCCTGTTCCTCATGCTGGGGTTTATTCCTCATTTTTTCCCCTGTTGAATTCTGTTTTACCGTGTACAATATGAGGGTCTAAGGACAGAGGATGTTGTGCTGCTTTTCTACAAACTGTAAAGCCCATGGAGGTGAATCTGTGAGTTGTGATTTTTGGGCTAAACAAATAAAATTTAAATAAATGGTGATGATGATCAGGTTCTGTATTTGACACTTTTCCTGGGTTTTATTTGAATGATTGATCCAAACAAAATATATTTGTGGCTTTTCCATGGCAAAAGGCATCTCTTAGGCTCTCTAGAGCAGGTCATTGTTTGGTTATAATGTCCTATAGTTCCTATTACCATTTTACTGTAAGCTTGAGTCAGTCTACTACAGTATGGATTGGTAAAGGTCAGGTTGGTAATGGACATGTTTGTATTTCCACCTCCTTCCTTGTGGTACTGGTCCTGTGTGCTACAGGTACCCAAACCAAAGGGTAACCAGTATAGTAATGATGATGGGGCTAGTACCATGAAAACTATCAAATAGGAATACTGATCTATGCTGGACTGCGTTTTATTGTAGGGACACCAAACACACATCTTGTACACAGGACCAGTACTGCTCCACAGCTAATTCAAAGTGAGGGAAAAAGGCAAATATTGGTTTGATTCACATTTATGTTTTTACATATCGTGCCAGCTGTTACAAGTGAAGGTTTGTGAAGTAAATTAAATCTGGTCAAAGCATTTTTAACTTCTACCAGAACAAGCAGAAACAGGAGTAAGTACATTCACTGATGAATCTAGAAAAGATTCACATGTCCCTGAAAGGCCCATTTGAACTGTGGAAAGCTGTTCAATTGTGATCCATACTGTACCATACTAATCCGTACTGATCCATACTGTACCATACTGTACCATACTGATCCGTACTGTACCATACTAATCCTTACTGTACCATACTGTACCATACTGATCCGTACTGATCCGTACTGTACCATACTAATCCTTACTGTACCATACTGTACCATACTAATCCTTACTGTACCATACTGTACCATACTGATCCGTACTGATCCGTACTGTACCATACTAATCCTTACTGTACCATACTGTACCATACTGTACCATACTGATCCGTACTGATCCGTACTGTACCATACTAATCCTTACTGTACCATACTGTACCATACTGATCCGTACTGTACCATACTAATCCTTACTGTACCATACTGTACCATACTAATCCTTACTGTACCATACTGTACCATACTGTACCATACTGATCCGTACTGTACTGATCCATAATGTACCGTATTGAACCATACTATACCATACTGATCTGTACTGTGCCATACTAATCCATACTATACCGAACTGTACCATACTGATCCATACTGTACCATATTGATCCGTACTGTACCATATTGATCCATACTGTACCATATTGATCCGTACTGTACCGTACTGTACCATATTGATCCTTACTGTACCATATTGATCCGTACTGTACCATACTGATCCGTACTGTACCATACTGTACCCTATTGATCCGTACTGTACCGTACTGTACCATATTGATCCGTAATGTACCATATTGATCCGTACTGTAACATATTGATCCGTACTGTACCATACTGTACCCTATTGATCCGTACTGTACCGTACTGTACCATATTGATCTGTAATGTACCATATTGATCCGTACTGTACTGTACCATATTGATCCGTACTGTACTGTACCATATTGATCCTTACTGTACCATATTGATCCGTACTGTACCATATTGATCCGTACTGTACTGTACCGTACTGATCTGTACCGTACTGTAACATATTGATCCGTACTGTACCATACTGTACCCTATTGATCCGTACAGTACCGTACTGTACCATATTGATCCGTAATGTACCATATTGATCCGTACTGTACCGTACTGTACCATATTGATCCGTACTGTACCATATTGATCCGTACTGTACCATACTGATCCATACTGTACCATATTGATCCGTACTGTACCATATTGATACGTACTGTATCATACTAACTGTAAAAAAGGAGCTTTACTGTCTAACATTAAACAGCTTGTTCTCTAATTGGCTGATTTGAATGATGTGCATTGGAGGGTGGGTGTCGACAGCGTAGGTGTGACATCACAGCTTTCTAGATGTCCTTACGCTTCATTTCAAGCATCTGTTTCTCTGTGGATTTACAGCAGTTATAGCACATCTGCACCAACAGAATTAAACAATATAAACATCTCACCTCGGATGCTGCTGTTTACCGTTGTGGTTTCACCTTCACTCTGATCGGCTTTATTTAGCAGCAAATAAAGATCCTAATAAACTACATGTAAACTAGTTGTCAAGCACCAAGCAGCAGACAGACAAAGGTAGTAATTACCTGGAGTAAAAAAAATGGTGCAATTAGCAGCTCCCACTTCCCTCAGGAGTTGGTGTAGGATAAAAAAGAACTAAAGGAGAGTGGAATAATGTTAATTTATGCAGGTTTTAATGATTTTAATATTCCTTTCTATGCTGTGGATACAGATAACTACTGGACATTTATGAATTGTGACTGAAGAAAAATTGAAGTACATTAATTATGCAGCAGCAGATCGGGCCGATTTCAATATATTATATAAAAAATGAAAAGAATGAATTCCATTTCCAGTGATATGACAAGAAACATGAGTCATTTGCAAAGAGAAACCAGGAACAAAAGCTTTAATAATTCCCCTGCTCCACTTAACACTATTGCAGGTATTCACCCTCAGATGGAGTCAGCTAACCTGATTCTTTTATGTGTTGAAAATCAAGCGACGCCCGCATTGAAATTCAAAAACGCCTTTTGACCTGATGAAACTTCGAAAAGTGGAGTGAAGATTACCTTTAAGTCCTCATTCTGCCAAAGTCCAGGCTGTCCAAGATAACGTATCCCCCTGGAGCTTCTTTTAAATATAATACATGACAGAGCAGGATAGCAGAAAGGTCACGGCGTTTTCTGTTCCACGATCACTGTCCTCATTAGAGAAATGACTCACCAGGTGATGTCACCTCTCACTTTCTATAATCACTTGTTTGGCTTCTTGCACAAAAAGCTCGTATTAGCGGTCAAGACTGCATCATCTGCAAGAAGTCAATAAAACCTCCTCATAAAACATGTGGGAAAAAAAAAACAAAAGCAGGAAACTCTGGTGCAAATCATTAATTCTGTCAGATGAATGCTTTAATTAGCTCTCCTGTACTATGAATAATGCGAGATCAAGACTGCAGATCAAGGTGGGGACGGGGAAAAAGAAAAAGTAAATATTCATTGCGGTGCCATCTGCAGCCAGCTAACTAGAGAGCAGGTGTGAGCTGGAACGTGAGCAGATGTCTGTTTGAAGTGCTCACTGATGTTTGGTCTGAGTCTGCTGAAAACTGAAAGTCACTTTCACACATCCCCGCTCACATGCTTCTGCAGGACAAAAAAAAAGCAGCTCATCAGAACCTCTCAGTTCTGCTGAGCCTTCAAAGTACCGGGGGAAGTTTTCAGAGGCTTGACGTCTTATTCTTCTCAAAGGGAAGTGTTTTCTTCTCTGGTTTCTGCCTTTTTTTTAACTTTTCATTTTCCATTTTTATTACTCACCGAGGTGCAGATCTTGTAGCCGACGCCGAAGTCGAAGCGACACTGTTCGTCCATGGAGTAGTTGATGCCCGGCAGCTCAGGAAGCTCCGGCCAGTCGTGTTTGAAGGGATCGTCCAGGAGACAGTCGTAGGTGCTGGCAGAAAACAACGGAGAAAACTTGATTAGAAATCTTTATTCTGAGCATGTGAAGAAAAAAAAAAATCAGATAAATTCACTACAGAGACAACCAGGCTTTTAATATCTACCCGACTTACTGTCTATATCTGTATTGTTTTGCAAGTTTAATAAAAACTAATTGCTGCAGATTAAGTTTTAGTTTATTACTTAGTCGTTCCGCAAACAAATTCTTTTCCAACAAGCAAATACAACAATAAACAGCAACAACAATTAACATAAAACAGACTTTGATCCACATTACAGACACACAACATGGGCCTGAAAAGACAGACAGGGTTACACATATATAGGGTTACACATTGATAGGGTTATACATTGACAGGGTTGCACACTGACAGGGTTACACATAGACAGGGTTACAGACAGACAGGGTTACATATAGACAGGGTTACACACTGACAGGGTTACACACTGACAGGGTTACACACTGACAGGGTTACATATAGACAGGGTTACACACTGACATGGTTACACACTGACAGGGTTACAGACAGACAGGGTTACACACTGACAGGGTTACACACTGACAGGGTTACATATAGACAGGGTTACACACTGACAGGGTTACACACTGACAGGGTTACACACTGACAGGGTTACACACTGACAGGGTTACATATAGACAGGGTTACACACCGACATGGTTGCACACTGACAGGGTTACACATAGACAGGGTTATACATAGACAGGGTTACACATAGACAGGGTTACATATAGACAGGGTTACACACTGACAGGGTTACACACTGACAGGGTTACACACTGACAGGGTTACACACTGACAGGGTTACACACTGACAGGGTTACACATAGACAGGGTTACACACCGACAGGGTTACACATAGACAGGGTTACACACCGACAGGGTTACACATAGACAGGGTTGCACACTGACAGGGTTACACTCTGACAGGGTTACATATAGACAGGGTTACACACCAACATGGTTACACACTGACAGGGTTGCACACTCACAGGGTTACACACTGACAGGGTTACACATTTAGGACACATATGGCTGAGGGAACTTTTGTTGAATCCGGCTTTTTTGGTAGCCAGTGGTATTCATGCAAAGCTAAGCTCTTCCTGTATTTACCTGCTTTCATGTGGATAATGTGCATATTCACAGCATCAAATCTTATTTCTATAGCCCAGATTCACAACTCACAGATTTGTCCCATTGGGTTTTACAGTTTTACAAAAGCAACACAACATCCCCTGTCCTTAGACCCTCACATCATACAGGGTAAAACTCTAACGTGGGAAAATAAACTGCAAATATCAAATAACAAAACAGTCCAGACATTTAACTAATTGCTTTTACTAATTGCTTCTATTTTAGTGTTAATCTACTGTCACTTTTTTAAAATTTATTTTGTTATCTTCTTGTCTTTCTTTTAGCTCTGGGTTGTGAAACATCTGCAGGACGTCTGCAGCTCCATAGACAGCGACAAACACATCCTAAACCCTCTGAGTCACGTTTCAACAGACGGGAAACTGTTTTATGGTGTGACAACGCTGTGGTTGAGATGTGGTTAGGTTTAGAAAAAAAACCAAAACGCTAGGTTAGGGTTAGTAAAAGATGATATGAGGTAAATATTTGATGGTTTGGGTTAATATGACGGTATAAGTCTCATTTACTACATAAAGACCACAGCAAACTTTATGAAGCAGAAAGCAGACTGACTGCACAGCAATGCATCCCTCATTCATTCATCCATTATTCAGATTTAAGCCAGGCGTTCTGTGCATATTACTAATAGTGACGCTGTTAGCAGCTCGTCCTGCAGCAGTGATGCATATATTTCAGAAATGGGCACATTGACCTGACCACAGATCAACAACAAGACTGCTCACATGACTGTTAATTACTAATCTCTGTATTTAATCCATCAAAAAAAACATTCTAACGGTCGGATTTCCGTCCCAGTGCGACGTCACAGCTGTGGAGGTCTTCAGTTCCATGGTTTTTTCCAGTTTAAATCGTGTGTCCCTGTGTTATATATACATATTTAAGAGTTTAGCTCCCGTTGTGGTCTATGTGACCTGTTTTTACGGTTCTACTGTAAGAGAATGTCAAAGGTCTTTTATGAAGAAGTTATTCAGTCATTCAGAGTCTTGCCTTTTGCCGATTAGAAAATGCCTTTGAGATGTGTGTTTCAACAACACAAAGACCTCAAACACACCAGCAAACCAGCAGCTTCTTGGTTCCTCAGACCTTAACCCCATTAAAACCATCTGGGGTCATGTCAAAAAATGTTTAGTCAAGCAGTCGGCAAATTGAACATTTATTCAGCATTTCAGTTGATGTATTTCTCAGTTTTAATCTTGTGTGCTAATTTTTATATATACATATTTAAGAGTTCAGCCTTCATTGGGGTCTATTTAACCTGTTTTTAATGGTTCTACAATGAGAGGAAAGGTCTTTTGTGGAGAAGTGCAGTCATTCAGAGTCAGTCTTCAATTCAGCGATTCTGCAGAAAGATCCTGATATCTGAACCCAGAAGCTGAGCTGATAAACCCTGGTGCCGCAGCGCCGGCAGCTGATTGGCTGCAGAGGAATGAAAAGCGTATTTGGACGCTGAGGCACTGGGTTTGTTTCCTCCTCACAGATTGTGCAGCGTGCACGGCCGACAGCTGGAGAGTTCCACTCCACGGATGGATCTGGGTGAATATTTCCAGGTGGTGATGAGGGCCTCAGCTGCACTGAATGACAGCGTTTTTTTTTTTTTTTGAAGCCGAGCTGTCATATATACGATAAATAGATTTTTCAGAGCAGTGGATCAGCTTACAGTAAAACCTCTGGAGGCTGCGTTAAAGAAGTCCGTCACGTGCCGGTCGGCCATCGGCAGCCAGAACTTCGCCGCTCACACTCGGCTGGCGTTCCCCCGCCCACTCCACTCCCCCCCCTCCCCACCCTCACAAATCGATTCTCTTCCAGCCGAGCGAAGGCCTCAACGTCTGTGAACTGGACACAAGTCACGGACGCCTGAGCCGTAAACATGTAGGGCGTTTTTCAGAGTGGTGTTGGCAGAGGAAGAGATTTCCCCGTCCTGTGGTGTGCATAATTCAAGCGGTTGAACATCAGAAGCCGGAAAAAAGCGTCTGCTGCCGCTGCCACAGCATAATCCTGTCAGCTTCTAGCTCATTCTGCACGTCGCTTGTGCTCGGAAACGCATCGTATGACACCAACTTTACAACATACATGTTATTAATGATTAATGAATTCATTCAACTCACACTGTTTAGATTTAAGCTGCTGTGATAACTCTAACCCACTCACAATATTTATTTATTTTTTTAAAGCACTTTTCTCAGCATGCATAGTTTGAGAGTTTAACTATTCAGAAATGATCCTTTTTCGTAAATGTGCTTCAAAATAAGTCAAGATTGTTTTTTTTCTAATAAAAAATGCTTCAATTTAAGAAAAAGTGAATAAAAAAAATGTAATCTGCATTAAGGTTTATGGCTGACTACATGAACAAAAAGTTTCATTCAGAATTTTAGTTTTAAATCAATCAAAGATAAGGGTTTATTTTTTATTCGCAGTTTGTGTTAGAAGAACACAATGTTAGTTCCTTCAAATTTGCAGACTTTTACATTTAAGGTGAGCCTTTTCACTTATATTTTAAAGTTGAAACGAGTTCCATGTTACAGTGGGATCACATATTTGGACTTTTTAATCTTCTTTTTTTATATTGTCCAAATAAGTAAAAAATAAAAAAGTTATGCAATCACTAATTTTGACAAACGCAGCATCTGCGCCAAGAAATCTATTAAAACATGTTGACTTTTCATCTAGAGATGGTTTTACAGAAACATAAAACATATAAATGAGCATGGAAACATCACATACTGTATCTGTGCAATATGATTTAGGTATTTCTCTAAACATCAATAGAAACATTGGCCATTTATGATTATTTAGGTGCAAATGAAACATGCAACGTTTTCTTATACTGAAATAGACATAATCTCTAATTGCTGCTCTGAAGTCTTCTTATGCAAAATAATCAAAGTCAGACCAGCGTCGGAAATCGTCAAACCAGAGCGTGAATGACGTTTAACGTGTGGATAAAAACGCAGTGCTGAACTCACTGGATGTATCTCTTCAGCTCCTGACCGCTGCACATGGACCAGTGGTAGCGGTGGAACGCTGCCTGCACCAGAGGAGCCATCACGCTGCCCATCGCCGTCTCATCACCACAGCGGTTGCCCTGGCCGTCGTGCTCCATGCCCAACCTGCACACACACACACACACACACACACACACAGATATACATCAATATACAGTATGTACACACACGGTGTTGAAGATAATAGCAGTGTGTTTAACTCTTAAGAACCCAGACCCATTTATCCTTACAGGAAAATGATGTGGGTTATACTATAGACCAAGTGGGCCACATAGAACACATTTATAAAGTTTTTTGAAAATGGGCCGAAACCAAGTCATTAACGCGGCTGATAGGTTTGTTTCTGTCTCCGGCGTCTCACAGTTCAGCGTTATTATTCAGGCCTCAAGCTGATGATGCCACGTGTCAGAAATAAGGACGCGGGGTCATTAAGGAGCCGACGTTCAGGTGGCCGCCGCTAACAAGCTGCAAACATGCAGGCAGGCCTAAAGCAGCTTTAAAGACGACAAAACTCAAACTAAACTTTCAATTAACAGAAGAAAACTTAAATTAACTTCTCGAACAGAAAATCTATTTCTCTCTGTGAAACTTTATTCTTCCACTGGTGCGCGTCACTGAGTTCTGTCTCCTTTTACTTATAAGCAGCTTTAGAAGTTAGGTTTTCCTGGTAAGGACAGAGGGTGATCTGTGTGCCGATGAGGCTCTCCTCCCAGTCAGTGGTCACATGATCATTTGACTCATGTTACCTAGAAACAGACCAGGAAGTAATGATGTGACACCACCTCGCTGACATCTGCACAAACTGTCAGAGATACCCTGGAAACGGCTAATTAACAACAAAGACGCTCCATGTCTGCACCAGGGTGGGATTATTATAGGATGGGTGTATGCGCGTTCCCATGGCAACCAGCTGTTCATTCAGTAGGATAGAAGAAAGAAGGAAGGAGGGAGGTAAAGATGGAAGGATGGAGGTAAAGAAGGAAGGATAGAGGTAAAGAAGGAAGGATGGAGGTAAAGAAGGAAGGATGGAGGTAAAGAAGGAAGGATAGAGGTAAAGAAGGAAGGATGGAGGTAAAGAAGGAAGGATAGAGGTAAAGAAGGAAGGATGGAGGTAAAGAAGGAAGGATAGAGGTAAAGAAGGAAGGATGGAGGTAAAGAAGGAAGGATAGAGGTAAAGAAGGATGGATAGAGGTAAAGAAGGAAGGATGGAGGTAAAGAAGGAAGGATGGAGGTAAAGAAGGAAGGATAGAGGTAAAGAAGGAAGGATGGAGGTAAAGAAGGAAGGATGGAGGTAAAGAAGGAAGGATGGAGGTAAAGAAGGAAGGATAGAGGTAAAGAAGGAAGGATGGAGGTAAAGAAGGAAGGATGGAGGTAAAGAAGGAAGGATAGAGGTAAAGAAGGATGGATAGAGGTAAAGAAGGATGGATAGAGGTAAAGAAGGAAGGATAGAGGTAAAGAAGGAAGGATAGAGGTAAAGAAGGAAGGATAGAGGTAAAGAAGGAAGGATGGAGGTAAAGAAGGAAGGATAGAGGTAAAGAAGGAAGGATGGAGGTAAAGAAGGAAGGATAGAGGTAAAGAAGGAAGGATGGAGGTAAAGAAGGAAGGATAGAGGTAAAGAAGGATGGATAGAGGTAAAGAAGGAAGGATGGAGGTAAAGAAGGAAGGATAGAGGTAAAGAAGGAAGGATAGAGGTAAAGAAGGAAGGATAGAGGTAAAGAAGGATGGATAGAGGTAAAGAAGGAAGGATGGAGGTAAAGAAGGAAGGATAGAGGTAAAGAAGGAAGGATAGAGGTAAAGAAGGAAGGATAGAGGTAAAGAAGGAAGGATGGAGGTAAAGAAGGAAGGATGGAGGTAAAGAAGGAAGGATGGAGGTAAAGAAGGAAGGATGGAGGTAAAGAAGGAAGGATAGAGGTAAAGAAGGAAGGATGGAGGTAAAGAAGGAAGGATAGAGGTAAAGAAGGATGGATAGAGGTAAAGAAGGAAGGATAGAGGTAAAGATGGACGGATAGAGGTAAAGAAGGATGGATAGAGGTAAAGAAGGAAGGATAGAGGTAAAGAAGGAAGGATAGAGGTTAAGAAGGATGGATAGAGGTTAAGAAGGATGGATAGAGGTAAAGAAGGAAGGATAGAGGTAAAGAAGGGTGGATAGAGGTAAAGAAGGAAGTGGGGGGAGATGGAGAGAAGTGATGAAGGAAGGATAGAGGTAAAGATGGACTGATAGAAGTAAAGGATGGATAGAGGGGGGAGGATAAACATGGAGAAGGAAGGAGGAAAGGAAAAGGGAGGAAGAAGGAAGGAGAGAAGGATAGAAGTAAAGAAGGTAGGAAAAAAGGAAGGATAGAAAGAAAAGGGAAGAAGGAAGGAAAGAGGAAGGATAGAAGTCAAGAAAGAAGGATAGAGGTAAAGATGGACGGATAGAAGTAAAGGAAAGATAGAGGGGGGGAGGATAATAGTGTAGAAGGAAGGAGGAAAGGAAAAAGGAGGAAGAAGGAAGGAGAGAAGGATAGAAGTAAAGAAGGAAGTGGGGGAAAGACGAAGGAGAGAAGTATTGAAGGAAAGAAGGAAAGAAGTAAAAGGAAATAAGGATATAAATAAAGTAAGAAGGAAGAATAGAAGGAAAGAAGGAAAGAGGAGTGGAAGAAGGAAGGAGAGAAGGATAGAAGTGAGGAAGTAAAGGGCAGTAAGTGTGTGTGTGTGTGTGTGTGTGTGTGTGTGTGTGTGTGTGTGTGTGTGTGTGTGTGTGTGTGTGTGTGTGTGTGTGTGTGTGTGTGTGTGTGTGTGTGTGTGTGTGTGTGTGTGTGACTTATGTGAGTGTGGGACACATGATGTGCTGCTAACCGTTTAGGGATGAACACAACACAACATGTGGAACTGGTAATTACTGATGACCCAACATGGAGCAGACGGAATAATGAACAACATATCTGCAACGGGATCATCAACAATTACAAAGCGCTGCAATTAGAAATCCCTGCACGGCCACCGCAAGACTGCACGAACTAATTCAGTAATGTAGAGTTCAAGCAGCAATTATCTCCTGCTTTATTACGATTTATCCTGAAATCACTTCCTCAGCGTCTCCTCCAGCACCACAGAGCTGTGTGTGCTTCACGCCTTGTGTTTTTCCTTTTTTATCCCATCATCTCTGTAGATGAAATCCTCCGTCAGTTCTTAGGCTGAAGCTGCAGAGTAACATCCGTGCAGTTGGAGGATTGGCCATCTCCCTCCGGGGGCGTTTCCAGAGGATGCTCTTTGCTGTCTCAGCTGGCTGAAGGACAGCTTCTTTCTGACATGCCTCCCTGTACCAGTTATTTCAAAAAAGCTCAGCCTAAAAACAGCAGCAAAACAAAAGCCTGCGGACTGTTCCAGCACCGCGTGCTGTAACGGAAGCTGGCCGTGTTAAACGGGCCGCAGCTTCTGCTGCACGTCCACTGACCTCTGACCCCTTCCACATGCTCACTGGACGTGTGAGCATGAAGTACACGCGGCATCTTTAAAGGATCTCACACTCCAATTCAATTCAGAGTCAATTCTAATTTCACCCTTGATTTAACAGATAGAGTTTAAGGTTGTTGTTACAGTTCACCGTGTGCCGAACCTTCTCCTCCTTTTTCTTTCTCCATTGAGCTGCAATATGAAATATGACTGCAGGTAATGAGCTAAACGGTCTTGAAGGTCACCGCCTGGCTAACAGGAAAAAACAGAGAAAAGTGAACTTAAATGACTTTTAACAAGTTTGAAAGTTTATTTTTACTTCTCTTATATGTCTGAACTTTAACGTGCAGAGTGTTGGTTATTTTCACTTTCTTCTGGAAGTCTTAAAATCAAGTCTTAATGAGCTGATAACACATCTGCACTTTATCCCTCACAAACCTGCCATTTCCTGTTCTGTTTCTAATGCAAAACAAATGATATTTATTCCTTTATCAGTATTCAGGGGCCCATAACAGATTTTTTTTCATTTAAAATACACAAATAAAAATGAATTTACTTTAATTAATTGAGACATATATGAGTATTTCTTCTGATTGGCTGATTTTCATTTGGAAGAATGCAAAAAAAAAAGTAGACATGACAGCGACATTGGCTGCAGGTGTTTCCTGTTGAGAACAGGCAGCAACTTTGTGACATCACAAAGTCAAGGAAGTACAAACGAGATGTAAAAAAAAGCAAATTTTCGAAGTCCAGGCTTCTGAGAGTTTGATGCATGGAACAGTTTGTTTTTTATTCCTTAGACCTTATCTAGAGTTGAATTAAAATAAAATAAAATAGCATGCTATGGGACCTTTAAGGCGCTCAAACACCAGATTTCTGATATGAATCGTGTTATCAGGTTCCTCCACATCCATTCCATCATCATTCTCTGTCTGACATGTTTTGATGATTGATTTGACTTCCATAGAAAAGAATTTAGCCCCCAGCTCCCTCCCAAAATCCCTGATCTGTAACCAGGCTGCCAACTCCAACATGGCTGCTGGCGGCGACTCGACAAATCAGACTTTGAACCTGGAATTATTGATCACGTAAGTCGACGTGAGGTTACAGTTCTTGCGTCATACGGTGATACGGTATGGCATCATTTTGACCCAGAAACACAAGATGACGGACATGCCATAGGTGAAATGTACTGACATACATGTCGTTTTCATTAAATATTCTGCCTTTTATTCTGAAAGGTTCACGCCAAATTCTGAATGATGTAATACATCACGGTTTTAAACGGGTTCCTCTGATGTTGTAGTGATGTTCTTCTAGAATCAAGCCTAGTCACCCTGCCCTAAAAAAATGTGATTTTTCTTTTCTTTTCTTTCCTATTCATCACATTTAGGATCACTGATTGGCAGCTGAATCACATGACCCGTCCGTCCCATCGATTGGACGCCTGATGGCAGCGGTTTGGGGAGATCTCTCCCTTTAAAAAGTCAAAAGTGTCACAGAACGTACGGACGACGCGTTTGTTGGGACGTGGGCCTGAAAAAGAAACCAGGAAACGTCAACTGTCAGACTGCAGCTGAAAGGTCCCTGGTGTCTCTCAACATAAAGATCACACGGCAGGAAGCCTGGCGGCCATGTTCACACATGTGCGATGTGTGAGGCTGTGCTATTAAGCGGAAGAGCGATCATTTCCCTCCCACTAGGACACTGAAACCTGAGCAGCCGCACAGCGATATATGCACGCGTGTGATCATGCAGGCAAACACCTCCGCCCACACAGCGGAGGACACCTACACATGTCCGGTCTCGTGGGCTACGACGAAGGCCGAGGAGAAGCCGTCTTCGTGGTTGAGGGTGCAGCTCCTGACCGGGTGGCACATCCCTGTGACTGGAGCGTAACCTGCAGGATGGGAGAGCAGGAAGTGGGTGTTAGAATGAACCAATTAGAAACTCGTTAGAGGTTAAAAGTTAGATTTTCACCAAACCAGTTAATGCAACAAGTCCTGAATGAAACGCAGCCACCAGACAACTCTGCCTTGTCCTATTAAAATACACTTCTTACTGATTGGTATTTATTTATTATTTATTATCTCATGCTGCAACAAAATTAACACACAGACAACATTTTTAAGCTCAGATTTTAACTGTTGTATTTATTATACTAAAATGCACAATTTTTATGTCAGCACCTTATAGCACATGTCCACTCTAATGTCTATACGTTTTACTGTCCATGTTTAGACTAGACTAGAATAGACTTGACTTGATTTAACTAATCCAGAATGCATGGAGGACCATTAGACATAAATCTAAATAACTCCGATTTTCCAAGAAATAATTTATTTTAGTGATAAGATACTAATGAAGTCTGGCTGCTTATAAAACATCTTGCTGAATAGAAATGCAGAGCATAATTACCCCTATAATTTCTAAGGAGTTTGTTTCTCTGTGTTTTTGTTTGGAGGATACGCAAAAAACAGCTTTTTTTCAGTATAATGATTTTAGGTAATATATCCTTGAACATAACCTAATGATGCTTTAGCTGTTAAGAATACCAGTTCTCATTATTCGTTTAATTAAAAAAACATGTCACATTACATTTCTGTGTATATGTGAGTATAGCAAACATTATCTAATTTATTTTTTAAATGATGCTCATAATATGATATAATATAATATAATATGCTCAACAGCTCTCTACCAACACAATGCCATCTATGAAAAAAAAAAAAAAGACAATCATGTCTGCATTATCCAGAGTAACGGTGACATTGAGGGAAATGAAGCCGCGTGTTTCCAGCTCTGTCCCAGTTCTCGCTGGCGTCGCAGCGGCGGATCCACGACTCCACCAAAGGGGGCGAAGCGAGGACGCCGATCCTTTAAGTAGGACAGCGCGAGCTGTGTGTATTTCTGGTGCGTGTCACATGTGCGTCAACCGTTGCCGTTGTGATCCATACGCGCCGAGGTTGTTCTGATGCACACGATCACGAGGCCTGCACCGAAACAGGAAATAGATGACACGAGCCGAGGGGGGGGGGGGGCGGAGGCACGGCGGGGGGATCCAGCAGCGAAGGGAAGCGCTTTTGTGAGAGGAATTCAGATTTTTTATTTATTTATTTTATTTTCCACCTGCTGTACCCGCCATTAGTCTCTGGCAGCAGTATGGCGGCTACAGCTGTTCACGTCACGGCAACACGCCGACGGGAAGCTGAGCCGAAACCGTCAGACCCCGAATGTTAACAGGATTTTACAGGCAGATACATTCATTAGGGCAGTGGTTCCTAACCTGGGGGGCGGGACCCCCCACAGGGGTCGAAGGGGTCGCGAGATAATGGGGCAGACACACACACACACACCGACACACACTCCAATTTCACAACAGGTTGCTCATAAGTTAATAATTATATATTCAATTTAAACCAATAGTTTCCTTTTGAGGCCATTTAAAGGCCATTACAGCTCTATGTTAGAACGTACTGTTCACTTTCTTTCTCATAGAAGGATTGAGCAGAAACAACATGAAACTGATGATACGGGTTATATTAAAAGAACAAACTGGCCGAGGTGAGGTTGCAGAGTTGGAGATGGAGCCGTGCTGCTCAGCTTTTCTTTATTTCTAGTAATTGTTTGCATGTAAACTGGTGAAGCCTTTTAAACCAGGGGTCACCGACCCTGGTCCTGGTGCAGGTTTTTGTTCCAACCAGGCAGGAACACCTGATTCTACTAATGAAGGTCCTCAGTAGGAGCTCTGAAGGTTCATTAGTAGAATCAGGTTGGAACAGAAACCTGAAAATTTTTCAAGGTAAAATATGAACGAAATGAGCTTCGCAAGTGCGATGTGTTTATTGCTCCTCTTCGTGGCACATGCTGTGGGGCTGAGGGGAGCTTCAATAGACAGAATTCACTCTTTTATGGACAGAAGTGATCTCAAGTGACTGTTGGATCCCCATGAAAGGTTGTCGCCACTCGGGCCGGCTTTGTTAACACCGCTGTCTGTGAAACCATTGTTGATGTGGCTGATTACCACACACACACACACACACACACACACGCACACACACACACACGCACACACACGCACACTTCAATTACATAAGCACCGATGTGCTAAAACACAATATAGGTCAATCCACTCCAAATAAAGATGAGACAATAGTGAAGGAAATAATGAACACAAAACCTGTATTGTAGCGGCTCCATCGTTACAAAACATGCCGTTATTTCCTTCCTTGTTGTCACATCTTTATGTCGAATGCCTGGATTAGGTTTTTCAAGCGCATACGTGCAACGTCATACGTAAACGTGAATATTGGCTATGATATTAAATGACTTATAAAAACAGCAGAGAAAATAAAAAGCTTTGACGATCTCAAAGTCACGTTGCCGTTCATCAAGGACGTTCATCAGGTGAAAAACACACTACGTTCACCCGCAGCATGAAGGAGTTCATGAACGATTCTTCATGGAACGCGATCACACACACTGACAGGTACATGCAAACATTAGTTTGCATTGAGTATTTGCATGAAGTGACACAGATGACATGAAGGTAAGGATGACGTCCTGTATGTGATATTGATTAATTACAATCTAAGGAACTGCTGAAGCTGTCAAATCCACTTCACCACACACACACACACACACACACACACACACACACACACACACACACACACACACACACACACACACACACACACACACACACACACACACACACACACACACACACACACACACATATATATGAGGATCAGTGTGAGGAACCAGCTCCATCCTCATTAAAGCAGTATTTAGCTTTCTGTCAGAACGGGTTAGACCTGAGAGGAAAAATCCATCACTGATGACACACAGACTTTTGGCTGCCAAAAAGTCACTTTTTTATTTTAAATCACATGTTAACCCCCCCACACACTTATAGACCTGTTGGCAGCCTTTAAAGCTGCAGCAGAGACGTAACAGGTGACCTGGCTACAGACCCGGGGTCACGGACCCGGGGTCACGGACCCGGGGTCACGGACCCGGGGTCACGGACCCGGGGTCACGCTGGTGTTACACACCCAGTCTGTTTATTCTCTGGTGGCCTCAGTCTGTCGGCAGCTGTCAATCAAACTCAGACACCAGCGCTGCTGCAGCTGCTCACATGAACAGACAATCCTGATATATAGTCAAAGAGTTTTCCATTCTTCCGTTTAATAATGTAAAACTAGAGATGTGAAGATTCTCTGTGTGTCTACAAACACTAATAACCGACCCAGATTACATATGACTGAGTTTCGTGGTGATTTTTTTTTGTATTTATCGTACCCGAAGCAGCGATCACACAACAATATCCGCCTATGAATTTACAAAAGGTCACTTTCAGCCTGTTATTGCCTCTCTCTTTTATTGCTTTAACGCTGCTCAGGGAAAAAAAAGCAAAAAATAAGATACAGAAGGGACAGAAGAACAATCAACATTTCCACAAACACAAGTAGCAGACGTGCACCAGCACATTCATTAGCTTCCTCCTGCAGGACGTCAATGCCTGTATCCTGATACTAAATGGGATGTTCACACGCATTTATCTTATTTTTTTTGTCTTCATGCTTTTAAGCCTTAAGAATCCAGTAAATGAGTTAAGTTCAGATATAATGCCTCAGAATGAAGAGTGTGGGGGAACCAACGTTCTCGTTACACCGGTGTCACGGTGGCTCCTTATGGGGAAATGTGCTCCGCAGACAAATCGTATATTAACAACATAGCGTTTGTGTTGCAGGTTTCGTGCATGGGAGCAGGAACGCTGCAGCAGGGCGTCTGATAGCACCGAAACAACAAACAATCACAATCCCTAATCTATAATCCCTGCAATATTCTGGGAGCGCCGAGACACGCCGTCAACCGCGCAGTGACTGAATTGGGATAATAACACGATCAAAGCGTGTTCTACTTCACTGCTGCATTAAGAGAAACCTCACTCAAACACTGTTTCCTCTGTTTTGTTTTTAGCTCCCTGCTGGAGTAAAGAGTTATCCTAATGTATATTCTAACAATTGCTTACTGCAAATATCCATCAAAATACACATGTATATAAACCTTATTCCAAATTACAAAAATAATTACTGTACTGATTATTCCTTATTAAAATGAATGAACAATGTCTTTTCCCCCTTCAAATTACAATATATATTCAATGTTCACGTGCAGAAACATATGCACACAGACACAAAACTGAAGGTCAAACAAAAAAAGAATGAATACCAGTTAATTACTAATCACAGATCACCTCCAAATGGAGAATTTAGCATAATTTATGAGGCCGAATATGAGAATTGATTTTTCATTTCCTTCCAGTATAAAGGTGGTGCCCTGGTGTTTAATAAATTAAATCCTGTATCTCATGATGAATTCATCACATGTGATAGTTAGGACTAAATATAAATGTTAATTCCTTCTGTTGCCAATATAATGAATGTGTAATATTCTGGCGAGAGCCCTGTAAAGGTGCTGATCTGAGGGCTGAAAACAGCTGGAACACGTCAGCCGCTGCTTGGTGTGATTGATAATTGATTATTTACCAAGACGTCTTGTACAGAGCGTGTGACTCTCAGGAGGCTGCAGCCTAATAAAAGTTTCTAAGACATTTTCCCTCTGGCCTCTGACCGACAGACAGGGCGTCGGTTTCCAGAAAAGTGGAGCTAAACCTGAGTGAAATACACGATTTATTGTGTCTGAAGTGCAGCAGGAAGACGGAAATCAATATTTAAAAAAAAAAAAAAGTTGAGACAATGCCATTCAGTTGGTTATATTTAATTAATTTGTCTGAATGAAAAGATGGGATCGATCTCTGGATTGTGAGAAGATTTTTATCTGAAAACTTTGATGTGTGAACGCACTTTTCCCACGTATCCAGAACAAGCACTCTCAGAAACTATTACATATGTATATATATATATATGTATGTGTATGTATATATATTATACACATACACATACATACACATACATATACATATACATATATATATATATATATATATACACACATATATATGTATATATACATATATTTACACATACATATACACACACACACACACACACACACACATACATATGGGTGAGGCCTGTCAGGTTTCTACGGTAGCCCAACAAGTCCAAACCAAACAAACTTTAGCATTTTGTGTCTAAACCTCCATTCCCAGAAGCGTTTCTCTCTAACCAGAGTTTTCAATTTGATTTTCCTATTTATTCCTATATTTTCCCATTCATATGCCTAATCTAGATATTATGTGTTTGTGGTTTTAACAGAATAAACTTATTCTATAAGTCTACAGAGAAAGAGCACTCATTATGTGTCTGTCTCATTAATATAGAACAATTGACAAAAACCATATAATATTTTATGATAAATATATAATTATAATATATATAAAATAAATAAATAAAATCTCAGGCTAAGATTCCCCCCACAATTAGAATATAAATATAACATCATTTCTATTGACTCTAACGTCCAAATCTTGGAGAAGCTCAAACTACAAAAACACAGTATGTTTGTGCACTTCAAAATTCCACATATAATCAAGGTCATTCAGTCGTGAAGTTGATCCACTCTAACTTGTGTTAAATATGTTCCTATATTACAGGAGGAGTTTGTCACATTAAAGCGTTTAATCCACTCAGCAGCTGGAAGTTGGCAGAACACGCTCCGCTGATTCAGGTGAGTGGAGAACTCTGCAAAGGTTTGTTTATTCCCATGGTGTTCTATGGATTAGATTTGCTATTTAGGGAAGCAGAACCGGCATTTCTATTGCACCCAGCCGTTTCCCTCAGCCACTTTATTTTCTGGTCAAAAAAAACAACAAAAAAACCCTTGCCTCGTCTCCTTCAGCCTGCGAAAATGATTCCATTTCAACACATGTCACACTCAAACAGAGGAGCTCAATGACATGTTTCATGGCCCCACGCTGATCAAAATCTACCGGTGGCTCATGGGAAAACTGCAGAGAGGCGATGGTGAGACTTTTTTTTTTTTACCCGCGCGGCGTTGAAATAATTCGCCTGTTGATTGGTGGAGTCCTGCAGGAAGCCATGAAGCCAATCATGGCGTTAATATCCTTCATGGCATTACAAAAAAATAAAACATAAAAAAACCTGAGGCCTCTCAGTGTGGGAATTGTCACATTTGATTGATTTTCAACCCAAAAAGGCAGCATCCGTTCATTTATTCGTCCCAGTAGAGTTCAGATGAAATGCAGCAGATCATTACGAAACCTCATCGCTGCAGACAAATATCCTGACAGTAAGTGCGGCAATAAAGAGAAATCCTTACTCCTCTGTGCTGGATGGCTGATAACACACTCTCCTGTGTTTTATACGGTGGAAAATAAGAGAACAAAAGCTTCAAAAGATTTTTTTTTTGTTCCTTTTCAGAAGTTTCTTTAGAGAGAGATTTCGAAAATTAAAAGAAAAAGTTGAAACTCCTGAAGAAGCTCACACAGCATCTTTCATGACGACGTTAAATCACTGAAACACTTGAATATTTCAGTAGAAGAGTCTGATCTATCATTGTTCCACCTTCTACTATTCAAATGTGAAAGATGAAGCAAAACGCTCATTCACTCTAATTTATCCAGCTTTTTTAACCCTAAAATTATTATTTTTAAAGATCCACTATCTTATCATTCTGACAGACTGTGAGAAGGTGATGACCCCTCCCCTTCTCACCGGGTTATAAGGGGAAACTGCATAGCAGAGGGGGAGTTCCCCCCCGGACATGCTTTTCCTGCTGACGTGAGCGTTTTGGGTCTTCTTTTTTGTATCGCCGTCAATAAATGTTTTTATTATGTGAGTTCCGCTGCCTCCTGTCTCCACTTCTTTTTCCGGTTGCCCTGATCCCTTTTGTGGGGCGACCACGTCGGTCGCTCACATTTGGTGTCAGCGGTGGGATCTGTGGCGCCGCCTGAGAAGCTGGAGAGAGGAGGTGGAACTCGCGGAGCGTGACGGGGATACCGAGAGGATCGGTGGCGGTGTCAGCGAGGGTGTCGGTGAGCGTGTCGGCGAGCGTGCCAGCGAGCGAGCCAGCGGAGACGGCTAGCGAGGTGCTAGCGAGGTGCTAGCGGAAGTGCTAGCGGAGACGGCTAGTGGAAGTGCCAGCGGAGACGGCTAGCGGAAGTGCTAGCGGAAACGGCTAGCGGAGACGGTCAGCGAAGGAGCTGGCGGAGACGGCTAGCGGAGACGGCTAGCGGAGACGGTCGGCGTAGGAGCTGGCGGAGACGGTCGGCGAAGGAGCCGGCGGAGACGGTCGGCGAAGGAGCCGGCGGAGACGGCTAGCGGAGACGGTCAGCGAAGGAGCTGGCGGAAGTGCTAGCGGAAGTGCTGGCGGGGCTACGACCGGAAATGGAGTGTGGTCGAGCGAGCCCCGAGGCAGACACACCACGGTCGCAGACTTCTGTCTCGCCACCCCGTTGGCGAGACTGCAGAAGGGGAGGGAAGTGTGAGAAGGTGATGACCCCTCCCCTTCTCACCTGTTTATAAGGGGGGAACTGACTAACAGAGAGTGAGTTTCCCCCCGGACATGTTTGGGTGCAGGACGCGACGCGAGGCGAGTGGAGCTGCCTGTTTGGTCCACCTGGTGCGAGGTGGACTTTGCCTGCTGACGTGAGCGTTTTGGATCCTCTTTTTGTATCGCTGACAATAAATGTTTTAACTGAGTTCCGCTGCCTCCTGTCTCCGCTTCTTTTCTGGTTGCCCTGATCCCTTTTGTGTGGAGACCGCGTCGGTCGCTCACACAGACTATGCAAAATTGCACACACATGCTGCTGTTATATTTATGTTTTTATTGCACACACCCTGCTAATGTGAGCAGTGGGATATGTACTTATGTCTTATCTTGTCATACCTGGGTTTTAGTTTTTAGTTTTAGCAACACCAGGTAAAAGCAGCCTTAATCTACTGCACTTAGTTTAGGATTGTCTCGTCTTGTGCACCTGCACTTTAACGTTGTTGTAGATGTAAAACGCATACGATAGTGGGATAGTGAGAAACGTATTTAGATTCCTTTGTTTGTCAAGTACATGTGAAGAAATTGACAATAAAAGCTGACTTTGATGCTTTTGACACCGTTTCTGCAATTTTCCAGCAGATGTGCTGCTGACAGATAAAGGCGGATAAAGGTTGGTGAAGTCAAGTAAGATAAAAACTGACTTTTAAGAAATATTATTTTAATTCTGTCCCTATATAGGAACATTGAGTTCGTATTATCTCACAATTTCACCTTTGCATTGCATATTCTGTCTGTTTTTATTGGTATACAACACACAGTATACATTTTATTTTCCATACTACACCTTAAAACATATTACTTTGTTCTTTTCCCACCCTTCTGCCTAATTTACATTCTAGAAGCACCTGAAGTAGGTTGTATGTGGTAGAAATTACTTATGCACTGGAGAAATTAAGCCCCGAGAGACACGACAACGGAGAACTTTTTTTTTTTTCCAAATTAACAGTAGAAGATAACAGGAACTGTAACATTAGAATGTGAGAACGCCACCAGCAGAATGCAGACTTTTTTTTTTTTTACCAATTGGAAAAAGAAAATACCAGTGGATATTAACATCAGTGAAGAGAAAGTGCAGGTATTAGAGTTAAAAAGCTGCTGTCAGACGAGCGGAGAACGGTTCAACGGTTTTAATCCTGTAGGTAAAATATTTTGATGCAGCTTTCAATTACTGAGCTTCCCCGCAGAGAACAGAGCACCGAATTAGAATCAGAGATTACCTCTCACAGAGAGCGGGAGTCACCAACACGCCGTTCCTTTCACGGCGGAACACGTACACATGTATATTCATATTCATGGATCTGCCCACTGATGCAACCAGATTGAAGAACTTGCTGAAGAAATTCAGTCAGTCTTTGGTTTAAAAGTTGTTCTTTCTTTCATCACTTGTACCTGGGAAAAGTCCCAGTTGGACTTAAGGCTCAGGACAATTATCTCTATCTCTAAAGTGCTTTTGGCTGCAAGCAAGAAGGCCACTACACGGAAGTGGCTGCAGACATACGTGCCATCAAAGAACGACTGGATCACCACTGTCAACCAATAAAGTCCTATCTTATCTTATCTTATCTTAACCTGATTTGACCTAATGTATACCCAAAGTAAACCTAGCTGTTATATATATAATTTTTTTAATTTGTTTTTGTGTTTTTTTCTTTTTCTTCCCTCTGTTTTAAGCATCAAACTTTATCTTTTACTGTTTATTTTTAATAAGAGCCATTCTGGCTGCTGAAATGATAAGACCGTTTTTTTCACCTTTGTAGATCTGCTGAAGATTTTGTGTTTTGAGGATATCAACATTCTGTGTTTTTTCTCTTGTTAAACGTTCATTCTGGCTGTGAAAGCTGCTCTCTTATAGGAGAACTTAGTTCCAGAGTGTGTCAGATTTCATTAGATCCTTCCAGGTGAGCCAAGAGACCTTAATCTGTAGCTGAAAACCAGCTGTCATACCTGTCACACTAACAAATACGTCATAAAACACAGAGAACAGCCAGGAGCATGGAGGAAGGCAGCACCACAGCTATGACCTACATGTTATTAGTGCTACTGAACCTCTGTTCTGGTCTGCATCACTTTGTCCATAAGAAGTGGTTTCATGATATCTTTAAACACTGAATCTTCAGCAGATCTTCTTGTTTCATACACTATTTTCAAAGAGAAATTGTGTTAGTCTGACTATGGTTGGATTTTAAAATTGCTTGTTCTGTATAGACCTTCAGATTAAAATCTGACAGAGTCGAACTCCTCGTGGTGGAATTAACACACCCAGATAATGGGATTGGAATTAGACTACAAACTGAGGAGGTCCACTCATTAAATTTCCACAATGCTCCCGGCTGGCAGCACAAACGAGTATTTATCTGTCCACTCCGCCTTAAATTCTCTGTTTGCAGTTTGAGTTTGAATCAGGATCTCGTAACTCACTGACAGACAGAAAAATACTCTCATGCAGACATGATGGCATGGCAATATATTATGCCTGAAACACTTTGTAATAATAATAATATTAAAAGATTTTGGCATTGCGTTTGGATCCATCAGGGTCCCAGGTCCACCAGTTGAGTTAGTCTGGTATATGCCTTAGTGCAGGGATGGGTAACCCTGGTCCTACAGAGGTCTTTGTTCCAGCCGAGCAGTCACACACCTGATTCTACTGATCAACCATCAGAGCTCTTGCTGAGGACTTTCATTAAGTAGAATCAGGTGTGTGACCGCTCGGCTGGAACAAAAACCTGCAGCCGCTGTGGCTCTGTAGAACCAGGGTTGCCCACCCCTGCCTTAGCGGGACTGAAGCTGGACGATGCGTGAGCACATTGTTCCACAACAGCAGAGACGGCACAAAGTGGAGCAGAGAAACTGCCAGAACCAGCCAAACAAGGTGAGATTCAAAGCATTGCATGCACAGATCCAGTGTGCATGCATATACATGTGCATATATATCTATGGTCGTATTAACCTGCAGGTGGCGCCACATGAAGAAGTGATGCAGTCAGTTATTGGAGTCCCAATAGATAGTAAAAATCTAATTTTGAGTCGAGCTTGATTAAACTCTTATTTAACACATGTAGATAATGTGATTGGGGTTTCTTAGTCGGGGCTTGAGCCTCACAACAGTAGAGACAGAACTGTGGAGTGGAAGGAGATGTTTATTGGTTCTCGTTGCTGAGAATAGCAAACAGCGAGTGCAGGAGAATCCATCGTACATCTTAACTGTGTAATTATTAATAAGTACACTGCGTAAGACATGTTAAGAGACGCAGCTTCTTCCGTCTTTTTTCGTCTCGTCGTCGCTGCTGCTGCTGACGTAAAGAGGTCAACCAGAAAAAGGCAAAGAGTCATCTACGGTACCAGGGTACGACGTGTTTAAGCCATTAATTACATTTTCTTTCTGGCAGGTTTAATGGGATAATTGCAGTTGTTTGACTGAGGACTATATTTGAACGGTGGCTATAATCTGACTAAACTGTGCATGTAAACCTACTGAATGTGATGCTCATGCAGACTAAAGTCAGCTTGGTTGGGATGATGCGGTTTATTTTATTTATTTTTATTTTTCTAACATCGCCAGCATTATTTCACTACAACCAGCAATTTAAAAAAGGCTTAGATAACGCTCAGGGTTAACTCGTATATACGTATGTGGGTTAAATTTGCATCTCTTGGCCTATAGAGGCTGGAACATGACCCATTTAGAAATATACAATGGTGAGAATTAAAAATGGATGAGAAAATTCCTTCACATAATAATAATAACTCTGCATGCTGTTCAACCTTGTAAAAAAAGGGACAACTAATATGAGTATTTAATCTGTGGCTGCATGTGATGGGATAACTCCAGTTTAAATTAAACTCTACTAGTTTCTACTGGCTCAGTACAACAGAATAAAACAACCAGAGCAGCCAAAGATATGTTTAGAATTCTGTAGTTTACATTCTAACTTTTCCATAATGTTTCACACAAGATAAACACACGGTTCTTAAAATCCATCGAACAGAACCTTGTTGTGTCTGACGCTGTGCTGACATTAAGCCAGAAATGGTGGTTTTTGTACCGTTTTAACAGCATGTGGAGCTGGAATTGAATCATGCTCAAGCTTTACATTAAATGTGTGAATTCTAATACAACACAACAACTTCAGCCTTTTTAGATCGTAACAGATTTGTTCTTCATAAACATAAATAAGCATCAGACTAACAGGACTAAGTCCTGTACGAGCAAACAGGATTACTAAGATTATCTTATTGGACCAACTGGGATGGAAGCAACAAAATGTATAGACAACAAAAATAAGCTAAGGCTCAATGTAGGTATTAATAATATAGATGTTTTAGTTTAATAATGAATCTATTCTCGGAATGTTCTCACATATTAAAATGTAAAAGAAAGAGAAACTGTTAATTTATAATTAGGAGCCAACACTATGGATTATTGTTGTAATACAAGACAGCTGCAACGTTCCTTTTGTTTTCTTTTAATCATCATCATCATCGTCATCACACAGTTGGCTGGTGTTATTCTGACCTTCAGTGAATCAGAGTGTAAAATCATCCTCGCTGTCAGCTGTCACTCGATCTCTGCTCGTTAGACGCTGAGAACCAGAGTGGAAATGCTTCTACTGACCTAGAAAAAAAATATATGGATCTTTTTTTTATTTATTTATATAGTTCATGTAAGAGCGATGACGCCTTTTTCTAGGAGTTGATTGGTCCGTGGCCGATGCTGCTCAAAAATGTTGATATCTCATCATAAGAACACGAGACAGCAAATGTTAGCAGACGTGTCAACCAGGTAGCTAGCCTTAGCTAACTAAAAAAATCCATCTCTAGACATTTACTGACCCTCCCCCCCTCTGGTATGAGACAATGGTTCATCTGGTACTTCCTGTCTGGCTAAATGTTCAATTCAGTGTCAAACATCCTAATGCCAGAGTCCACCTCCAGCTCCATTTCCCTTCATTCCTCTGTTCATTGGCTCGTTGATGATGTTGCATTGAACATCAGGTCAATGCTGATGTGCCACAGCTGCATCACGCTGATGGTGCACTATACCACCTCTACTTTATGCCTGGACACGTCGAAGAAATGTTTGTCAGATTCTAAAATACACTAGATTTAACTAAGTAAATTTAGACTCCAGATGCAATGAGTAGCTTCTCATTTCTTTCACAACCATGTGGAAAGACACATCTCGTGGTCATGGAAAAATGTTTTTTAATCCAGTTTGAGAAGGTTAAAATCACTGGGCAACGAGCAGAAACTACAAAACAACTGGAAAGACAACGGGGAGTGACCATGTATTCCAGTATTAGAGTGTTTTTTCCCTGGATGACAATGCTGGAAATCATCTGGATCAATGCAATGAAGTGGTTCATTGAACGGTTGGCAACCACCAGACCATCATCCCATGGAGAACCTTTGGGATGTGGAGGATGAGGAGTCGCCTTCCTGCTGCAGCCTGACTCTATAAGCATCAATACAAGATTTTTGTGGGAATGTTCTCTCAGCAGGTTTGAATACGCAGCAGGGTTATATATAATCAGATTCCATTTGTCATTCGGATTTTATCAGGAGTTTCAATTTATGATGGACATCCACCAAACTTTAAACAGCCAGACTCTGACTGAGTCAAATTATTGTGTCATGTACAGCATTTATTAATAAGTAAGTCATGGTTATATTTAGAGCTGCTGCGCTTATTCAATGTCATTGACTATTAAAAGTAGTTCGCTGCAATTTTATTAATTGCAGCCTTTCTTTTTTTTATTTTTATTTGACTTGCAGCTCATCTGAGCTCAGGTAATTTAACAATTTCTGCTGTTTTCCCCCAGCTACCCTCTCCACCCCTCCCCCAGTACCTGCCTCACGTTTTGAGGTAAAAACAAGACCAAAAGGTCAAAGGTCAAAAGGGGTGAATAAAAATGGAATAGTTCAGGACAGAGGGGGTGACAGAGAGACTCGACGCTTTGTAAGAGTTTGTTGGAGCAGAATCACGATGCACAACCTCCTAAAGAGAAAAGCTGCTGACAATGATTCAGAAATGGAAATACTACGTAGTAATAATAGCATTATCATGCTTATTAGTCGCATGCTACTAGTAATAATAGCGTTATCATGCTTATTAGTAGCATGCTACTAGTAATAATAGCGTTATCATGCTTATTAGTCGCATGCTACTAGTAATAATAGCATTATCATACTTATTGGTAGTATGCTACTAGTAATAATAGCATTATCATGCTTATTAGTAGCATGCTACTAGTAATAATAGCATTATCATACTTATTGGTAGTATGCTACTAGTAATGATAGCGTTATAATGCTTATTAGTAGCATGCTACTAGTAATATAAGCGTTATCATGCTTATTAGTAGCATGCTACTAGTAATAATAGCATTATCATGCTTATTAGTAGCATGCTACTAGTAATAATAGCATTATCATACTTATTGGTAGTATGCTACTAGTAATAATAGCGTTATCATGCTTATTAGTAGCATGCTACTAGTAATAATAGCATTATCATGCTTATTGGTAGTATGCTACTAGTAATAATAGCATTATCATGCTTATTAGTAGCATGCTACTAGTAATAATAGCATTATCATACTTATTGGTAGTATGCTACTAGTAATGATAGCGTTATAATGCTTATTAGTAGCATGCTACTAGTAATATAAGCGTTATCATGCTTATTAGTAGCATGCTACTAGTAATAATAGCATTATCATGCTTATTAGTAGCATGCTACTAGTAATGATAGCATTATCATGCTTATTAGTAGCATGCTACCAGTAATAATAGCATTAACATGATTACTAGTAGCATGCTACTAGTAATAATAGCATTATCATGCTTTTTAGTAGCATGCTACTAGTAATAATAGCATTATCATGCTTATTAGTAGCATGCTACTACTTAAACAGCAAATTACTTCTGATTTTATTACTTTTTTGTTTTAATAAATCTCATCAAGTTTTACCACACACTGTCTTTTGGTATTAAACAGGCTGCTATGACTATTTTATCATTTGTTGAGGACGTGAACAAAAACAGCACAATATCATATATCAAATTTATAAAGGGTAGAGCAACCACTTTTTTTTTTCTTATTATTTGTCTTTAGAATAACTCGACCAATCAATCAATGTATTTATATCATTAGTTCTGTCAGAGGAATATTCACATCGACACCTCCCACTAAACAGCAGCAAAAACTCCACATAACGGAGTGAAGAGTTCATCGGCTGCTTTTGTCTGTTCTGCTAAAACTAATTCACCTCCTGATCCTTGGTTACGCTACGTTTCCATGTTTAATGACTCGGCCAATCGTAGCAGTGGCTCCTGAACAAGAATTCTGACGGAACCTCGGTGAGGTTTGCAGACGCCTTCAGACGTTTGCAGGTAATCCGAACGACGTCTGGCTCACGCTTGTACACGGCACCGTAATAAGTCCTTCTCTTTTGTCTCGTGGAGAGGAAGGATTAGTGGATTAGTGCGAGCGCAGGCCCACGACGTGAAAAACAAACGCAGCTGCTGCTGCTGCTCAAAAGGGGCAAATAAAAAAAAGCACAGAGCGAGTTCACTGGCCTTTAAAAGCGCTGAGCTCAGGCTGTTTGCTCCTGTTGTTTTTTTTCCAGTTTTCCTGCTGCGGGGAAAATAAATGTTATTTGTGTAAAAAAGTGAAAATTGCCACAAGCCTCCAGCCTTCGCAGCTCTGCACCAACAAGAATGGAAATTAAGGAAAGCTGCCAAAGATGAAGCGCACAGGGGTGTAGACGTGCTAGCCTTGGAGCTGGCCCAGCTATTTACACTTGATATTGGTGATAAAGAGACTGTTTCATTCTTAAAGTCTCTTTTTTATGCTTGTTCTGACATCAGTCAAAATAAACTGTTACAGGTGCATTTATATCAGATAGAAGCTGAACCAGATTTGCAAATGATGAGACCTATTTGTGAAACTTTTCTCCTCTTTACAGCATGTTAAACATGCACAATTAAATTTGCATGACAGCCGGATGGCTCAGAACTAATATAAAATTAATTAAGGGCAGTCTGAGTTTTTTTTTTTTTTTTTTTCTCTAGTAATGCCAAAAATAAACCACAGAGTCGGTCCTGATTGAAGTCCTGCTTGAAATACTACAGGCATCCAGCATCGCTTGAACCCTGCCGGCGGGTCCTCGGGGGGTCTTACCCTGCATCCCCGTGGGGCCGAAGCCTTGGCGAGTGAGGAAGATGGCGTGATCGTGGTGCTCGGCGTGATCGGGGTCGCCCTTCTGCTGCACAAACGCCCAGCGGCACACGTTCTCCAGGCTGCGTGACGGATTGCCCCTCTCGATGAGGCTGATGGACTGACAGGAAGCGGAGACACAGACAGACAGACACACGATGATCACTGAACCCTGTAAATCAGCATGTCAGTCGTCCGCTAAGGAGCTAAACATCGCCGAGGTTGTTAATCCCGACGGGCGTGAGCAGCGTTTACTGGAGGCTGCAGATTGAACGTCGGATCCCTCCGGGGGGACGGCAAACCGAATTTCCTCTCCACAATCACGAGGAAGGCAAACAAACATTTTAAATATGCTGCAGCAGATAACTGGCATTGTGTGCACGCGTGCGTTTCCCCACAGCGAGAGTTGCTGACCACTGCAATACACATCCATTTTCTACCCTATTTAGCCTCCCTGCTCCATTATTAATGCCTCTATGTGTCACTGGATGCTCCCTGAAGTTTGAAAGAGCTGCTTCTCCTCAGTAATTACATGCACATGTCTCATTAAAAAACAGCCCGCAAACAAAACGCGACGCAGCTAAGAATATTATGGCATGTTTGGACTGAACGTTGCGTGTCCACGTGGGGAGCAGACTGAGTTTGGTGTTCCACCCGACCGAGGCGGCCGTGTTTATGGCTTCCTTTTTCTCCCCGTGTGCAGTGTTGCACACAATAAATAAAAATGAAAAAAAGAGAGAAAAGAGAAAGTCACGGGTTCAGACAGGGGTTCAAGCTTCAGACCTCGGGGTCTGAGCCCTTTTTGATTCCCTGCAACAAACAACACAACAAAACTGTTCTGTTTTGCTGGAACTCGGATGCGATAAGTGCTGCTGGGATATCAGACACTATAAATATATATTCTGCACATTAAATTCAAGCACTGTGTGAAATTACAGCAGCTGTGAATAAATAAAAAGCTTCTAACTGGTGCTGAAATCCCTGATTTATTAATCTGCTCTGGTTTCCTCATTGATCAGCCTGAACAGGCCTCGACAACCACTTGTTAAATCAAGCTTGTGCCAAAGGTCAGGGGTCACGTACTTCCGATTTCTCAGAATTGTTCTCAGTGGAGGCCATACTGATGCACGGAGGGAACACAAATACTCACGGGATCAGTAGTTGCATAAGAACAAACTCACTGACAATAAAGGTCCCATGTTGTAGAGCTTTTCTGTTTTTTATGTTTAGCTGTGATATCCCTAATAATGTATATTTGTGGTTTTAAGAGGTGGAGACAGATCAGCAAACTGAGGGCGACTTCTTTCCCTGGCCTGAATAAGAAATGTGGCTTTTTCTGATTCTTTTGAAATACATTTGTGCAACTTTTCACATAACACGAAACACGGAACCCAGTTGTTCGTTTTTAACATTTTAGCCTGATGAAGGTGTGAAATTCTTAATGTTTTATTAAAGGGAATTTTTATAGCTTTTTCCTCAAATATCAGATTATCTCTGCTATTTCTTGCTTTTTTTGGATTCAGACTTTCTCTCTGGAGCTCGAGTTGTTTTTTTGGGTCCAGCTCGTTAATATTAACGAGCCTGTCGCCTGATTGGCTGATTTGAGCGGCATGGTTTCTGAACACAGGCTGTCTGCGATGGAAACATCGGACGGTAAAAATAAAATAAAATGTCCGTTTCTAGGATGTGGATCTTTCTTACTCTTACCTTTTTTAGAGGTATTAGCTAATAGTGAAGTGTGTGTTTTGTGATTTTATCACATCTCTGTATTTTATTTTCCTCTCCAATTTCCCCACACACACCAATCATCTTGCGCTGTGGACGGGGGCAAATGGCCTGTCTGGGCTCCTCTAATTGTCTCTAATTGCAGCGTTTTTTCCCAAACACGAGGCAGATTAACGCAAATTGAGTGTGAAACTCACCTTGGCGTACCCCAGCATGATCATTCTCACCAGCACCACGTTGATGTGGACCCCCAGTGACTCATCGTGGTAAATCTCATTCACCTGAGAGGCGGGAGGCGGGGAGGGAGGGGGGAGGAGAAAGGAAGAAAAAAAAAAACAGATCAGGGAAGTCTCCACACGGATAAGGAGCCTCACGGACGCGTCATGGGGCTGTTGGGAACGGCGGGTTCTACGTGGAAGCCCCGCTACACCCCCTGCCTGCTGAATCGTGGGCTTTACGCTCATTGATGGCGGAGAGAGAGCGAGAGAAATAAGCCATTCTCTCCAAATCACTCCATGAATGATTGTAATCACAGCCCCTGATGTGCAATCACTATTTGCGGCTATTTCTGAGAGCAATATAGCAGGAGGGGAGGGGGGTTATCGTCATGTGCTCGTTTCCTGTAAGACATGGCTGCAATACAGGAACTTTTTTTTTTTTTTGAAAAGGCTTTAATTTGATGAACAGTGCCTGTGATGCAGCTCAGATCGCTGCAGCTTTTGTTAGTGAAGCAAAGAGAAGTGGGGGAGACAGCGAGCCTGGCCAACGAAGGACTCTCCACAGGTAGCCGCACTAACATTGTCTCTCAGATTAAATCAAACAATAAAAAAAAGAAGTACAGTGTGCTTCTTCCCCCCCTCGAGCACACCATCCCCGACCGTGTCCTTGTTTTTTTTGCAGCATTCACGCTGTTTTACACGTTTTTTTTTGTCCCCCCTCAAAATGGATATCATCCGACGCTACGTGATATTATTACGTGGCGTCCGCTATGTGTTTTTAATCAGACGGAGGGATCAAATTTCCCCTTCAGGGATCAGCGTCGCTCGCTGTATCTGCAGGAATCTGGGACATAGTGATGCACTCGGAGATTCTCCCTTTAAATGACTCTTTGTGCCTGTTGGATTTATTGATTTATTCTTTTTTTTTTAGGCAAATCAGGCATTTCACCTTGGTAAGAAATTGGCAGACATCAGTAATAAGATAAATTGCACCACACACTTTAATCTCAGCTTAATGTCTTTTTGCACCTTATAAGGATTTTTTGTTCTTTGTTAAATAACTTAATAACACAGACCCATCTGACCACACTTCTTTAAGCTACTTGGACACCCTGATTTCCCTCTGCGGATCAATAAAGTTACTCTTCTCTATATATTATATCAGAATTTCACCAGAAACGATACGCTAACACATAATTTGGAATGACACTGTGATTTAATGACTGCATCTGATGACAGCTGGAATCTAGGCCAGCGTGCGTGCTACTGACAGCTGACCTTTATTGAAGTGGACGTGTTCTGTTGTTTTGCCACTAACTGATTGACTGTACAGTAATTACCGATCGAATCTGCGCACAAATCAACATCTTGTCCGGTTCCCTGACGCCGTGCATGTGAGGACCTAATTAGCGACGCGATCGTTCGGACCGAAGCGACAGACAGTCACAGTGGATCTCATTTTCTCTGGGCCAGTGATTTCTCACTGAGCTGCGCCGCCTCATTGCACAATATGTTGGTGTCCACACAGGCTGGAGGAGGAGGAGGGGGAAAAAAACGAGATAAAACATGGCAGCAGCGTAAAAATCAAATGCAACGTTGGCCTCAGAGCAACGTCTTTCCGTGAACGTGCTTTTCGACGGACAAATAAATGCCACGTTGCTGGAAGGGCTGTGGATTCCACTCCACTTGCTGGCGCAAGGAGCCACAATCAGGCTCAACGTGACCCCCCCCCAGCACAGGGGAGTGGCTTCAATACAGGGTCACCAGACGGCGTCAGGACGAGCTGGTGCAGCTCTCTCCTCACGCATCCCGGTGCTTTTGTGATGAAAAACTGTATTATCTAAAGCCTTATTGTGCAAAAGTTTAGAAACATGACCTGCATGCAGAGTCATCTTCATCACGTTTCCCATCTTTCACCCTGATATGCATTGTCTTAGCATGATCAGGGAGGATTGAATCATTAAGTAAGGGAATTCCTGCACAAGAAAACAGTCTTGTGACCAGGTTTCTATGTGTGTGTATGTGGAAACAAGGAATAAAAGGTTGTTTCCTCCTCTGTTTTGTACATCGATCATGGCTGAACCTCTTTTTTTTTTTTTTTACTACGACACTTTTTTACTGCGCAACCTTCTGGATGGGAGGTGAAACGTCCTTTGACACTACAATTCCAGTGCTAAGCATCGAGGTTTCTGTCGCTGGCTGGTGAAAATGCAAAGACAGAAACGGGGACGCTGAGTGTGGATCGCTGTGCATCAATTGCACGCAGCAGATCGACAGTCGAACCGTGGGAAATCACAACAATGGCTGAAAAAAAACAACGGCGTGAGCTTTGAAGCGGTGCAACACAACGCGATCACGTCGGCCGTATGTGAGCGATTCACGCACTAATTTGGATTCAAAGCCTGTTTAGTCTTAACCTGAGCTGAACACAGGTGGCGTACAGAGATAACGTGTCTGAGGCCTTTTGCTCTGAAAATACGTCAAACTGCATAAATATAAATCACATGTGGGGAAAAAAAACTATTATTGGATTCTGCACAGGAACGCTCTGAGTCTTTCTGCAAAAAAACAACAAATAATCAGAAGTGCAGAATCCGCTGGCTTCTTTAAACTCAGGTTACAGCTGGTTTCACGTCCAGGTCTCGTGGCGACCACCTCACAGATCTGTGGATACTGGGAGATAAAAATCGCTTTGAGGCGAGTTGCTGATCTGCATCGCACGTTGGATCCCATCTCCACCAGCCTGTTGTTTAGTTTATGGTGACGTAGCGTCAGAAAAGGAGGAATCCAGCTCTGTGGGAGCATCAGAAGCTGTGGCGCTGCAGTAAAAAACAATAGCAACACTCCTATATTTAGTTTAATTTCATCCACTATTAAGATTTACAGAAAAAAGTGCAGGGTGAGACCAGAAACGGACCCCCCAAAAACGTTTATATAATGATTAGAAACAATTATATGCAGATTATAATTTTAAAAACATGCGTTATAGTTGTTTTTAAACAAAAAAATCATAAATGAAAAGTTGTGAGTAAATTTGGTAACTGCATTGGATCCTCAAACTGGGCACACATTTAGAATGAAGTGACGTATACAGATAAAATACTGAAATATACAATATATTATATATCCATCCATCCATCCATCCATTGTCTATCCCGCTTATTCCCTTTCGGGGTCGCAGGGGTCTGCTGGAGCCTATCCCAGCGCGTTAAGGCGAGAGGCAGGGATACACCCCAGATGGTCGCCAGCCAATCGTGGGGCACACACACCATTCACACACCATTCACACACACACTCACACCTATGGGCAATTTAGAGTTTACCAATTAACCTGAGCATGTTTTTTGTATTGTGGGAGGAAACCGGAGTACCCGGTGAAAACCCACGCAGACACGGGGAGAACATGCAAACTCCACACAGAAAGGCCCCAGACCCAGGCCCAAGGCGGTCTTGAACCTGCGACCTTCTTGCTGTGAGGCAACAGTGCTACCCACCGCACCACCGTGTCGCCCCATATATTATATATATAATTTATTATTATTTTACAATTTTATACATTTTTTTGTTCCCATTTTCTGATAATTGATATAAATAGACATGAGTTTCAGTGGTAGCAGCGTTATGATTGTATGTACTAAAACAGCGTGTTGAGGTTTCCCTTTAAATGTTGTTGTAGTTCATCTGTGTCACCAACAGAGGTCCTTAAACGTCATGCAATACTTTGTCAGTGGTTCTCACACTTGATCCTATCAAAGACCCCTGAACTGACACGAGTTAAACACACGATTTATGACGTTTTAGCACATAAAGTGTTTGCGACCGGTGACTAAAACACTCACATGTGCTGTCATTGTTACTTATGGATTGAATGATCTGATCCCCTCCTCTATGTGAAACCTCTTTATTCCACTCAACTATTTTTAAATTCCTGGCGACTCCACAGAAGCTGCAGGTGATGGTGGAAACATTTCCCGGACCCCCCGCGGTGGCCGTGGCGATGTGGAGCAGCTCGCAGCACTTTGCTGAGCGATGTGAGGTAAATACGGAGCCGGTATTGATCTCTGACAGCCTGAGAGGAAAAAAAAAAATGACGCCTGGAACCAGGGGGAGGGGGGTTCGATTACCATTTAAGTCAGGACCCCTTTTGTTAAACAGAACCTTTATTTATTTTTTTAATTTCCCAGTTGCGTATAATTGTATTTGGGGCTGCGGCTCCGTTCTGACAGCAGCGTGAAGACCCCAGAGGCGTCGCTGCCCTTTCATGTGTCGACATGAAAAGCCGAAGACGCGGCGTGCCACGGTGCACAAGCGGAAATGACAAGTGAAATGACTTCATTTAAATCAGACGCGACGTGAGCGGAGACGGACGCGGGCTGGGAAAATAAATAAAGAAATAAAATGGCTGTACGTGGTTTGTCACTTGAATGCTGGGATGGAAGTTGGATGATGATGATGATGATGATGTGGGCCGCTTTGAGATTTGACAATCAGTTGATGTAGCTGTGCGTGTGTGTGTCGTTTCATGTCAATGCCAAGATCACAAAGATCGGAAGTCGATCCGCCAGCAGCAGCAGAACGAGCCAGAATCTTTACCGGAGCTTTGCAGGCTCACAAAAACTGTGACGCTCTATAGATCATAGAGACGCGTTTTTCAAACATTAGCGCTTCATCATCTCGTGCTGGTTTCGTATAGAATTTGTGCACATCACAGGAGACAACGCACACGTTTGGGGCAGCGCTTCATGTTATTACAGACACAAAAACAGACGACAGGCCTTGTAACGGGCATCAGGAAACGCCTCAGCCTCGTTTCCTAATGGGGTCTCATTAATAATGAAGGATTTGACAGTAAAAGAAAAGACTTAATTACTCGCGTCTCATTTGCCGCAGCAGATCAAACCCGCAGCCAGTAGAGCAGAGCTTAATGAATTAATAACTTACAGGGTTTTACAATCGTTTCCACACTGGGCTCAAATACCGTGTACACTTTCTACAAAAAACACACACATCACACATCATTAGATTATATGAACTTTTGTCGACGTTTGTCCTGCTTTGATCTTCCAACAGTTATCGATATACATATAATATTAATATACAATATATTACATATTTAGATATTTTCGCTCAGTGTTCACCAGCAGCGAATTTTACTGAAACGCAAAAAGGGTTCACGTTCAGTTCACAACGACGCTCAGATCTCTGCGTTCTGACCGGAAAACGACACCAAACCCTTGAAGGCCGATTCAGATTTGAGTAGAAGGTTCAATCAGTTTCTGACTTGTTATTTACAGGTGCTTCTCAAAACATTAGCATTTTGTGATGTTTTTCAGTAATGTACTGATAAACATTAGACTTTCATATATCTTAGATTTATTACACATGACTGAAGTAGTTCAAGCGTTTTATTGTTTTAATATTGCTGATTTTGGCCAAAAAGTAAAGAAAAAACACAAAACACTATCTTAAAAAATGTGCATATTTTGCATAATCCTTTTGCAGAAATGACTGCTTCAATGCGGCGTGGCATGGAGGCATCAGTCTGTGGCACTGCTGAGGGGTTATGAGGTCCAGGATGCTTCTATAGGCCTTAAGCTCATCCACAGTGTTGAGTCTGGCGTCTCTCAACTTCCTCCTCACAGTATCCCACAGATTCTCTATGGGGTTCAGGTCAGGAGAGTTGGCACAGTACTACTATGGTCAGTAAACCATTTACCAGTGGTTTTGTCACTGTGAGCAGGTGCCAGGTCGTGCTGAAAGCTTTTCAGCAGAAGGAAGCATGAAGTGCTCCAAAATTGCTGATAGCTGCATTGACCCTGCCCTTGATAAAACACAGTGGACCAACACCAGCAGCTGATCAACACTCTGGGTACTTGACACTGGTCTTCAGGCATTTTGGCATTTCCTTCTCCCCAGTCTTCCTCCAGACTCTGGCATCTTGATTTCTGAATGACATGCAAACTTTGTTTTCATCTGAAAATAGTACTTTGGAGCACTGAGCAACAGTCCAGTGCTGCTTCTCTGTAGCCCAGGTCAGGCGCTACTGACGCTGTTTCTGGTTCAAAAATGCGGCACCTGTAGGTCATTTCCTGCACACGCCTATGCACGGTGGCTCTGGATGCCTCAACTCCAGACTCAGTCCACTGCTCCCTTAGTTCCCCCAAAGTCTGGAATCATCCCTTCTCCACGATCTTCCTCAGGGTCCGGTCACCTCTCTCGTCGTGCAGCGTTTTGTGCCACACTTTTTCCTTCCCACAGACTTCCCACTGAGGTGCCTTGATACACCACTCTGGGAACAGCCTATTCGTTCAGAAATTTCTTTCTGTGTCTTACCCTCTTGCTTGAGGGTGTCAATGATGCCTCCTGGACAGCAGTCAGGTCGACAGTTTTACCCATGATTACGGTTTTGACTAATGAACCAGGCTGGAAGTTTCAGATTCAGATAATTAGCTCATAGCTCGTTTAGGGCTCCTTTTCATGATATGCTAATTTTTTATGGTTTTTCATGAGCTGTACGCCAAAATCATCAGTATTAAAACAATAAAAGACCTGAAACATTTTAGTTGGTGTGTAATTGTTTGGATATATTTGTCTTTTATAAAGTCTAATGCTGTGTGGGAACAGGGTAAAATACAGTACAACTCGGTGAAGAATCCATCACACTGAGTTATAACATCTAGTGAGAGGATAGAAAAGACAAGAAATACTTTTTTCTAAAAAATGTGAGTAGGGAGGAAATGTGAAAAGAGAAGTAAATAGAGGAGACGAGCGGAGGAGGAACTTTGTCCCACAGCAACGCACCACAATATTCCTCATGAGAGGTTGAAAGCAGAGAGACGATATGAGACATGCGACGTCCTTTAATAAAACCAGAGACACTTCAAAATATCATCACACACACACACATCACAGCTCGTAGACGCCTCACACACTCCTCCGATCACACCTCAGACCCGTCAGCTCTGAGAGGAGAGATCAGATGAGAGGAGAAAAAAGGAATAGGAAACGAAACTGAAGGTAAAACAAGAGAAAGAGACAAGAAGAAAGGAGATAAAGGATGAGAGGAAGAGAAGGACGAGAGATAAAGAAGAAGAAGAGAGAAATGAGGAAAAGGAAATGGGGGTGGGGGGGTGGAAAAAGATGGAGAGGAGACAACCAGGGAGCGAGGGGATGAATCTGAGAGTGGATGGGAGAGAAAGATAAGAACAAAGCGAGTCAGAGCTGAAGAGAGATAGAGAGAGAAGTCCACATGGTCCACATGGTCCACATGGTCCACGTGATCCACATGGTCCACATGGTCCACATGGTCCACGTGATCCACATGGTTCACATGGTCCACGTGATCCGCTGCCGTCAATCACACTAATCACAGACCAGAGGCCAAAACCACTGATGGGGAGCAGGGACCTCTACTGGAAAACACCAACGACCCATCAAATCAATGAGATACACACATACATATATGTATATATGTATATCTGCAGCGAAAGAGGGTCAAACACACGTCAGCATTCTGCAGCTTTTTCTAGTAGAGACGAGTCAATTCAAAGTTAAAGTCGTGTTGCAAGCTGTAGTTTTGTGGATGTTTAATTGAGTTGAGCATCATACTGAGATGTGTGAGTTTAATATAAAACCAGGATGCACAAATTAACTGGTCCAGAAAGAGAAAATAGAATAAATCTAAATAATGACATATATATGTTGGCTTTTAATTTGAAGGGCTTCTGAGCATTGCCATTATGCAAAAGTTAAAGCAATGAGATGAGTTAAATATTTGATATTTTTAGATTTTAAAACAATGAGATAGATGAGTTCAATTACAAAAAGGGGCTGGAGTTGATATTTGCATAAGAACCATGTATGTAATGGTAATGGTAATGTAATGTGTAGCAACCCCCTGCAGACAGATCCTTTATAAGGAATCTGGCTGCAGATTTGCGGTCTGGGTCTAGCATCGCTTTCATTATAAAAAAAAAGCTCCAAAATCCCACTGTACACTGTCAACAGCAAACACAACATGGTTCTAGTTGGTGGACAAAGTGCAGCGTTTAGCGGCTAAAGAGCCTGACGTTTCCCTCAGGAGCTGGAGGAGACCAAAACAGAAGTAGAATAGAAGGAAAATATGAGACCTGCTTTCACCTGGTGGACAGAAACACGACATGTTGAAGATACAACTTGTTTGCACTGAGCCAAAAGTGGCCAAAAAAAAAAACTCACTTAGTGGAGGCTTCAAAGTCGAGACGTGATTGATTTGATTTTGACGATTTACTCGAGGCAGAGACAGACTCATGAATCACCAGGAACAAGCATCAATTCCCATTAGTTACTGCTGATACAGTATTTTGTCTTCAGAAAAACAACAGCAAGAAAAAATAGGTCGAGAAACTTTATGACTTTTTTTTTAACTGTAAAACATCCTGCTCAGAAGTTCAACCTCAAATCATTATGTTTTGTGTTTAAACTGAAAGTTTATATTCACATATTAATATAATTATAGTACCTAGTACCTAGACCTGAAGTAAAAGTACCAATACCCCGCAAAGTATTTACTCAAGTGGAAGTACTACATCGACAACTTTATTAATTAAAATACTGGATACTTACTTTTAAATTTACTTTTTTGTATAGTAGTAGTCATACAATGGTTTTCTGTCTCTGGGCTGTGCCATGATATGATAACGAATGAATGAAATAAATGAATATTTAAAGATTGGTGTTAATATTGTGTGTGTGTCCTTAAAATGTTCATGCAAGATTTTTCTGAAAAGATGTTATATAGTTTAATGATTAACGCAAATTTCTGATAAATAATGAGCAGAAAGTACAGATAATCACCACAGAATGTATCAGAACAAAAGTAAAAGTATGCATTACCATGCATTTTTAATTTAGTAAAGTACAATTAAAAAAAACTACTCAAGCAAATTATCGAAGTCTTCTCACATTCACACTCTGTGAACCTCCTGCTCCTGTTGTGACATCACAACAGGACAGACCAGGACAAGGAGTCCTCCGTCATAAACAGGCACGCTGGGCCATTAATACAACATTAAAACTACGGTTCTCACGGTTCCTTTTACATTTTTGCACTTTTATGGATCCACTAATCGCCAGGAAACACATGACACAGAGACGCGGCCCACACAACACATGCTGAACTTCCAGTCCGGCGTTTGAAGCAGTAAACCTTCGTCTCGTTAGGCAGCTGTAAACCATCTGAAAGTCAGCTCGGCCAATCAGAACCCTACGAGTGCATTCAATTTGTCTTAATTCATTTCAGCTTTTTTTTACATAAACCGACTTCATTCCCTAAACACACGATTCCGCACGACATGGGGCCGTTTTTGTCGGAGCTAAACAGCCCTAACGAGGGCGTGGCTGTAATCTCATCGTCTGAACGGTAAATAACGAAGCGCGGCGGCACGTCAAGAACCCGGCGAGGGGCGGGAGAGACGGATACAGACGTAAACTGAATTACGCAATCAGCGCTTACATATGCATTTCTGAGGATTATCTCTCGGCGGTGCCAGCTGAGAGGGATTTCTGTTAGGATTCATGGGACAATGCCTTGGCAGGAAATGCATAACAAGTTGAGTGGAATCCAGCCATGGCTGCTGGCTCCTTCATCTCCTGCTGAGACGCGTCACATCTGACACAATGCGCCGCTCGGCACCCATCAGGTTCCTTTCTTTTGATTTTTGTCGGCGTGCCGACACATTTCATGTTTCAAGTCTAATTATTCTCCCCGGTGACATATAGACGGTGTTGAAAAGGAACAGGAAAAAAAAAAAAAAAAAAGCACACGTCTGCCTCTTATTGGGGTTTTGTGAAATGACCCAGCTGAGCTACAGATTCGCCCACAACAGATGTGCACAGGAGGTGGAGGATGATCCATGCCTGGGATTTGAATCACTTGCATTTCTACAGAGGGTTCCGTTGGCATCCAGATGTGGGCGATGGTACAAATTTCACACAGGTGCGTTAGACTTTCCCCAAACAGCTGTGTGTGCATCAAATGTCATATTTTAGATTGGTTGACATGACACTGAACTCTCTTCACAGGAGAGACGGCTTACATAAGCAGACTGTGAACAGTTACAGCGTGTGTTTAATACAGCGTTTCATACTGAATATTGTATATTTATAGGAAATTTTCATATATGCCAATACTGTACAAACTAGGGATGGAACGGTTTATGAAAACAGTCAGAACCGTTGATCTATGTGTGTTCTGATGGGTTCATAATCTCCTTTTTCTCATAGGTGAAGCATTCACCCTCCTCACAACAACATGGTGATTCCTGCACTATATGAAGGGACAGAACTTCAGACAAAGGGACCTAAGTCTAGTGCTGATAAAACTGCTTTTCCAAATAAATAAAACATGTTAGAACTATCAAAGTCTCCTCTGTTGCAGTCAGAATCTCATCTACAAAATTCAGCAGTGAACACAAAACCCCACCGACTCAATACAAACAGATGGGAACACAGAGAACGTCACAACATTGTTTGGGAGAAGGAATATTTTGCAGTTGCACCAAATGAGCTGCACATGAGTGAACCTCATGGATGGAGAATCTGTCACAGATACAGACAAACCCTCCTGGATCAGCCGTGTCGGTTCGTGTGGAAGCGTTTTGCACAATCAGAATCTGTGAATGTTTCAGGCTAAAGTTGTAGCTGCAGGAGGCATCTCAAACAATTTGCTTCACCACAAACATGGGCTAGAATATGAAGAAAGCAGAAACGTCTGCAGGTAACGTTAACGTCACTAAAAGACACGTTTGCCAATTCTAAGACAATCTACTGCAGTAATTATTCTCTAAATAATATATAATAGAGTTAACACAAAGAAGAAAAAAACACCACATCTACGATGAGGCTTTAACACTTCTTATAATATGAAATATAAAGAATGTCACATCTGTCATACTTTCTACGGTATATTTAACTTCTTTTGAGGCTCGACTGGAGTTCCTAATTCAACAGAAACGGCGAAATAAAATATGTGCATATAAGTGCTTTACTTGGCATATATTCTATCGTGGATATTCAGTTAAGATTAGCACTAAAGTTGGATGAAAAATCTTTTATTCTGTGTGCACACATAAAGATGTGACAAAAAGCTGAAGCTACAGGAGCGAGAAACCTCTCAAAGCACCATTGATTCTGCAGTGCAGCACCAAGCGTTCCGACCCGTGAAAGCAGGAACTTACAATATTCATGAGCGTGAGGAGGTAGTTCTGCACGTGCTCCTTCCCGTGGAACCGCACCACCATGTCGTCGACCCCCAGCAGGATCTCGATGTTGTAGTCGTCCTCGCCGGCGTCACGGCGGCGCCGGCGGCGGACCGTCTCGTTCACCTGCTTGGCGATGGAGTCCAGAGTCCCGGGAACGTTCAGATCTGGTTCTGTACAGGGATAAAAAAAAGAGGAGATGTTACATATAATGTCAAATAAAAAAATAAATAAATAATACAATAAGCAGTAGTGCAGAATCAAAAATATGTAAATCCTGTTATTAAGACAATATCACAATATTACAATATGCAATAATGCAAAATCAATGATATTGTGAATCGTGATATCAAGATAATATCACAATATTACAATATTCACTACTTCAAAAACAATGTTATTGTAAATCCTGACAATAAGACAATATCACAATAAGCACTAATCCAAAATCAATGATATTGTGAATCCTGTTATTAAGACAATATCACAATATTACAATATGCACTGGTGCAAAATTAATAATATTGTGAATCCTGTTAGTAAGACAATATCACAATATTACAATATGCACTGGTGCAAAAACAATGTTATTGTAAATCCTGAAATTAAGACAATATCACAATATTCACTGATGCAAAATCAATGATATTGTAAATCCTGACATTAAGACAATATCACAATATTACAATATGCACTAATGCAAAATCAATGATATTTTGAATCGTGATATCAATACAATATCACAATATTACAATATGCACTAGTGCAAAATCAATGACATTGTGAATCCTGTTAAGACAATTTCACAATATTACAATATGCACTGGTGCAAAATCCATAATATTGTGAATCCTGTTATTGAGACAATATCACAATATTACAATATGCACTAATGCAAAACTAATGTTATTGTGAATCCTGTTAGTAAGACAATATCACAATATTACAATGTGCACTGGTTCAAATTAATGTTATTGTGAATCCTGTTAGTAAGACAATATCACAATATGTACTACTGCAAAAACAATGTTATTGTAAATCCTGACATTAAGACAATATCACAATACACACTAATGCAAAATCAATGATATTGTGAATTGTGATATCAAAACAATATCACAATATTACAACACGCACTGGTGCAAAATCACTGATATTGGGAATCCTATATATATCAAGACAATATCACAATAATACATTTGAATATTGGCTTGAGCCTGATTGTTATATGGTTAAATATATTTACTTTAGGAAAACACAGCAACGCTGCAGTAAAGCTTCAGCACAAAAACACTAGTAATTTACATTTCTACCATTTCCGTGTGCGGCCAGAGGTGAACGACCTTGTGTGTATTTTGCCGTCTGAGTGACAGATCCAGCGAAAATTTCTGACGTTACTCGTACGTTAATGAAGCCTCAGTCCGCAGGCTTTTGTCGGGTAATTGCTCTGAAGACCTTGAGGACTCTTGAGCTCGTGAACCTGAAATGGAAATCACCGCCTTGTGCCAAGATAACGGGTCCACGTCACTGGAGAAAAGCTGCTTATACGCAGCGATCATGAAAACCACGCTTCAGATTTCCTCTGGCGGCGAAAGTACCAGAAGTCTAATTATTTTAAAAAGTCACATATTATATAAAATGAGATTATCATTGCTTCTAATTAAGAAGGTCTAGTTGTGATGTGGGCGACACGGTGGTGCGGTGGGTAGCACTGTTGCCTCACAGCAAGAAGGTCGCAGGTTCAAGACCCGCCTTGGGCCTGGGTCTGGGGCCTTTCTGTGTGGAGTTTGCATGTTCTCCCCGTGTCTGCGTGGGTTTTCACCGGGTACTCCGGTTTCCTCCCACAATACAAAACATGCTCAGGTTAATTGGTAAACTCTAAATTGCCCATAGGTGTGAGTGTGAGAGTGAATGGTGTGTGAATGGTGTGTGTGCCCCACGATTGGCTGGCGACCATCTGGGGTGTATCCCTGCCTCTCGCCTTAACGCGCTGGGATAGGCTCCAGCAGACCCCTGCGACCCCGAAAGGGAATAAGCGGGATAGACAATGGATGGATGGATAGTTGTGATGTAAAGATTGTCCCAGGTTCTTAAATCATTCAACCTACAAGGAAATTAACATAGCCTGTGTTCACAAACTCTGTGAAGTTATGATGTCACAAGAGGAGAGGCTAATTAATATTAATTAGACAGACCCCCCTTAAAGAGAAGTTTTCAGAGAGGAGCTATGAAACTATGCAGAGACCACTTCTGCCTTCCATATTCACAGAGATGATTTTTATTTATTTAAAAGATAATTTGCAAGTCAAAAAAGCCACAATTTATGGTAAAACCGTTAAGGATAAGTGAACATATAGAATTAGAAAGACTACACATGCAAATGTGACGCCATAACTGTCTCTGTCCCACTTTGTGCAGAAGTAGTATCACATTTGGAGGTTGGAACTTTGGAGGGTGCAGCAAGACGACAAGTTTATTTAGAAAAATGAGCGACTTTAGGGTCTATTAAACTATTAAATCGTCATTGGGCAGCGCCACATAAAACACGTTTCTATATGGTCTGGTGTGAGCCAGGCTAAAGAACTTCACAATTCCACACTTAATTTTTTTTAAAACACAGTGATATAAATAGACGCATCATATGTATAATTCAGGGCTCACTGAGTAAGTGGTGTCTCACCATTACTCACCGTACATCACTTTTACTCAAATAGAGTTTAATGGGCTTTGACTGGAAAGCGCGAGTAAATGACGCTTTCTGCAGAGACGATTCTCGCCGCGCAGCACCACAAATCTATCAACACTTCAGGTTAAACCCACAATACGGGGCCTTTAAGGCCATATTTTTACAATCCGCGGATTCCTCCCGTGCATTACGTAACGGGAAAATCTGATTTGATTTCAAAGCGAGTCTGTCTGGATATGAAAATGACGTCGTCGACGGCAGCGAGTCCCCTCTGCTCTCACTGGGACGGAATCAGACCATGAAATTGCTTCAGTAATATTTGCTTTTATTTTTTTTTTTGTAGATGGTACTTAGCGTCCCTTTAATACCGCTCAGCTTTACAGTCTGAAGGCGGAGGCCGTGTCAGGCCTTCGCTGCCGATATGAAATCCTTCATCTGTAATCCCCACCAGAGAAAATAGTCCTGACCACCGATGGTCTTATTTTACACTCTGCCGTTTCTTTAATGAGTGAAACTGATAGTGTGTGTGTGTGTGTGTGTGTGTGTGGTACCGGCAGCTGGTGCGGCCTGAGTTCTGCCGACAGGACTCACAGGTTCAAAACCCGGTGGAGGTTCTGAGTCCTGGCAGCAGGCGTGTGAATGAATCACCAGGGTGTCTCCGAGCTGTTGGCCGACAGCAGCGCCGCCGTGATGCTCAGTTTGTTTTGTTTGGTCTCAAAACACAGTGGAAAATCTTTTTTTTTGTCGTTTCCGTATTTGGGTTCATTTTAATCCCGTTTGACATAATCTCAAATTGACAAAGAAGAGTCGGCCCTCCAGAGTTGTTTTACGCGGAGCTTCTTGCATGTTTTCAGGCCAAACACGTCACTCTGCAAGGCCAACACCATCATTACATCACTCGAGGAGAAGTTTACACACGATTATATTTCGCATTTTATTAAAGGATGTTTCTGTCTGTCCTTAAATCAACAGTCGAGCGTCCAAACGAACACTCTCACATGTTCTTCATGCTGGAATCATTCCTTTTAAGATAAGATAAGATAAGATAAGATAAGATAAGATAAGATAGGATAAGATAAGATAAGATAGGATAAGATAGGACTTTATTGATACCACAACGGGGAAATTTGCTTGTTACTGCAGCGTACAGAGTAAAGAAAAAGAAAAGAAAATAAAAGCTAAGAAAATAAATGCTATAAAAAGTAAAAATACACAACACTATGTACAAAATTCGTAGAATTTGTTGATCCACATACACAGTATGCATTATGGACATAGAATGGAAAAAAATACTAATAAATAGCAAGAAAAAAGTATGCATATATACATACATACATGCACGTACACACATATTTACATATATTTATGCACATACACACATGTACACATACATAGCTAATGCATACTTAAGGTGCAGGATGTGTGTGTAGAGAAAAGTTTTGGTAATGAAATGCTTTAAATAGGTGATGAAAAACAGTAAAAAGAATGCTTTTAAACGTTTATTTGATGCTATGTGAGGAGGTGATCACCCATCAGAATGAACCTGTGTGTGCGAATACAGCAATTTGTCTTTGTGTAAGGGGAAACCAGTAGGTGTCTGCAGGAGTCTCAATGTTTAATGTAGGAGCAAGTAATTATTGAGATATTGGTCCCCCCCCCACTAATGGTTTGGTCCGATTAGGCCTAGTCAGGTTGATGTATAAAAGGGGGCTATTGGACATGTACTAACGTGTACTAACATTAATAAAGCGCCTTGTTTGACTGAATGGAGCTCTGCTGCCTCCTGTCTCCACCTCGCCTGGTTGCCCTGATCCTTTCGTTGGGGCCACGCTGGCCGCCAACATGCTAATATGAGGCTGAAGCTGCAAATCAAGGTCCTTTAAGGTGAATCTTTTGGTTCCAAATCCTTTTTCCCCCCCCCATAGAATACTTCCACTGCAGCACAACAGGGAAACTGGATTTTCTTATTAGTAAACTGACTTTATTATTTATTACAGCAGGACAGAAACGTAAATGGAATAAAGATAAAGAATTGTTTATTATACTAATGATGAGTTGTTAAACAGTCTCAGTGCTTTGACTCTCTCTGGAGATTTTGTGATCGGGGGTCATCATCCCTCAGCAGCAGCACGTGTGTGTGTGTGTGTGTGTGTGTGTGTGTGTGTGTGCGTCACTTTTAAAGCGATAGCAGCAGGATGGCAGGTTAACAAGAGGCTGTAGCAGCAGATACGTTTATCATCTGAAACGCAGCGTGTGTGAGATGGAAACGCAGGATAAGGATAATAAATATGGGATACAGCAACAGATAGTCCTGGTTTTCCTCAAATAAACGTTTGCTTTTCCATGCAATAACACGCAATTCTTAGAAATTATTTCATCAAATAATGTGTCTGTAAATCTGGTTTTTCAATGAAAAATATTTGGAATTTTACAATGCAAATCTTTAAAAGGAGCTTTTCTCCATCCCAGCAGCATTTGCATACACCAGACGTCACAGCTGTATCCCTAACTACAGTCTGAAGGCTTTAAAGAGGAGTTTGTTCTAGTATTTATAGCACATTTTATTCCTAAAAGCAGTGAGTGAGTGTGGATTTCACTTTCTGATGTTTATTATGATGAAAGGACACAGTCAGGAATGTTTGACTCCAACATGGCAGCAGGTTTAAACAAGAAGTCAGAACCTGGTTTCAGCCAAAGTTCACAAAGTTCCGTTGTGGAAAAGAGACGCATTTATATATTTAAACATAGAATTTCAATAAAATATACAATAAATTAAACGCTATTGTCATATCGATCTAAGGTTTTTACACTAATGGATTTTTTCTTTCATCAATTACAGTAAAATTGTCTTTTTATGTTCAGGATTTACAGTGTTCAGAATAAACCTGCTATTTAAACTCCATTTATTTAAAGGAAACTAATTAAAGGTTTATTTATCTACCAAAGAACATGATCTCGTTTTCCTCTCTGCCCCAGAGATATTATTTTACAAGGAGAGGAAGTGAGTTTCTGTCTGTAATCCTTTTTACGAGCGGCAAACTAAGACGTTAACCTTAAAATCTCGTTAAAAACGGCACAGCGTCTCTGCAACGGTCACGTGACGCGTTTTAGCTTCGTTCTGCACTTTGTGCACATCAGCTGCAGTCGTTGGGTCGACGTGCATCGTGTACGAGGACTGACATGTTTGACATTACACATAAGGTGGAGCTCCTCTTACTGCGCAGCTTGCGAGCGTCTTCAGAATAAATTATATTGCAGAGCCGCGGGTCTGTGTGTGTGTGTGTGTGTGTGTGTCACTAGACTAGAAAATCCCAAATCTGATCCTGAAAAGTGAATCTAAAGTGACGGGAGGCAGGTCATCCGCCTCCAACTGGTCATCTCCATAAACCTCCGCCTGTCCGCCACCACACAAGCTCTGGCATTGAAGCAGGAACCGGGTTCGCGCGGGTTCACGCGGCCCATTCACAAACAAACCCGGGTCGGTAAACAGAGGTCACATGGACTCACAAGAAGCTGGTGTGTGTGTGTGTGTGTGTGTGTGTGTGTGTGTGTGTGTGAAGACGTGCCGCTGACCCGTCGTCCTGCCGCGTGTTAGAACACTTGGCAGCGGAGGGAGTCAAAACAAATCTTGTTCCAAACTGTGAATTCAGCCGAGCATGACGGACATGTCTGAGTTTTATACTGGAATTAACCTTCGTAAGAATCGTATAAATAGAAGCACCTATTTACGTAATAATTCATCCTTACATCTGTGTTACTCTATTGGAAGAGGATGAATACTTTCAGGTTTCTATGTGAGGTTTTACGTTCCCTCCTCAAATATCATCATCATTATAAGAAGGTTTAGAAACTCTTAAAAACTCCATTTAACATACATTTAGTCTGGGATATCAGGACTTTAGCGTTAGCTGAATGCACAGTGAACCCTTCTGCAAACAACTCTGAACATATTTGGCGTGAACGCACCCAAAGAGCCTGAACTGTGATTTCATTGAAAGCCTCCTAAGTATGTCTTTATCTGAAGAAAGGTGAGGTAGAGCATTCCTGAAAACACACACACACACACACACACACACACACACACACACACACACCCCTTTGCTGTGTGAACGTTAAATACATTTTGCTTGAAAAAAAAAAAAATCACAGCTTTTATATTTGATCCACGTCGGGTGCAGACACAGCGCTGGTAAACACTCGGACATCTCGAGCCATAAATAAAAGCGCGCGGCCGCTCCTCGCTTTTCCAGCGCCGCTGATTGAGTGGAGCGGGAGCTAGAATAAATAGGAAGAAACCCAGCTCCTACAGAGTTGGGATTGTGGAGCGCATTCCTGCTCCACGCCACTCCCGTCATGACACAGGCATTCTTGTGCAACGGGCCGCCCCCCCCAGCCTCCCCCCTCCCCCTCCTGAGTAAACAGGCCTTCTGAGGTCCGTACTTCAAACGTACAGGACTTCCCCTCAGCAGCTCCTTAAGACCGCTAGTGTGCTGCAGTCGGCGGCGAGACCGCCCCCCCCCTGCAACCCCAGCCCCCCATCCTCGCCCCACCCTGACCCACAGCCCAGTCCCGTGGGAGCCCCCCCCCCCCCCTCTGCAGTGTGGCGGCCCCCAGCCAGCGCCGACCCACACGTGGCACGGAGCGGCGAGGTGGCAGCGAGCCCGGCCAGGAGGATGAAGACGGCAGCGAGGCGGCTGGAGTGGAAATCTACTGTGTCTGCTGTGACGCCATGAACACACACACACACACACACACACACACACACACACACACACACACACACACACACACACATTAACAGACAGAGCCATTAGTCAATGACTCAACCAGCAGAAGATAAATTAACAAGTGTTTTCATTATTGATTAATCACTTCCAGTCATGGCGGCAAACTGAGTATTTTTGACCTTTGGATGGTTTGGCAGGAAAACACAACTTTTTACCATTTACTGACGACTCATAGACTGTTGATTTATCTAATGAAAATAATTACTAGTTGCAGACCTGGATGGCAGCCACTGCGGTCGCATGGTAGTTTTCACATTTCAGGTTTGTGCTACTTCACCTTTCTTCAGATAAAAATCTGACTCAGACAATTAATGGACCAGTGATTCAAATAATCAAAGTATTTATTCAACCTGGTCATTTTGGTCACATGTTAGGATTCTACTGGTTTCCTGCAAACTGTAAAAGCTCAAAAATCCAAGTACACATAGAGTTTGTTTAATTTGAACGCCAGGTGGCGCTGTAGTTTCCTCAATTAGTGGGATGGCAACAATAAACTCCAACGAACTACGTCTCCTCATCCATCCACACTTCTTCGAACCATGGAACCATTTGACTGTTTTATTCGTTAAGGAGTTTCTGTTGTATTTGTGAATCCAGACTCTCTACGACTGAATTTGATCTGTTTTTCGATGCCTTCATTATCTGATGAAGCCCTTCCATGTGCAGCGAGTGTTTATTGCAGAAGCCGGGTGGAAAAACATGGGAGTACATTCACATGTGTTTAGATGGAAACGCATAAATATACAGGCCTGTACGCAGATCTACATGTTTCTAATAAAGAATGTGAGCAAATCAGGCACCAGGACAACTACATTTTTTTTTTCCTCATGTGACAAAACAAAGTTATGATTAAAAAAAACAAGCAGCACTATGGGATCTGGAGCTTTTCCTATAACCTAATGACAGGGACATGTTTGAGCCTGAAACAGAGCGAGGGATCAGACAATGAGAAATAAGACATTCATCAACAGAAACGCTGCTTTAAGCCTGGAGAGATTAGCGGAGAATGATGTGAGACTCCTGGTTTGAAAATGGCTGAATCAGCGTCATCACGAACGAAGATGTGAATCAGACGCGGACCTGAAACACAGCGGAGAACAGTTCTCCTGCAGAGAGAAGTGGAGCTTTTCGTGTTTATCTGCAATAAACAGTAAACAGGTTCATGCACACAGCTCCATGTCCACACCGGCCTCCCATGTGGCCAGATAAGAGAATTGTGTGTGTGTGTGTGTGTGTGTATGTGTGTGTGTGTGTGTGTGGGGCTGTTGAAAGGCTGCATTCTCAGGGGTGTTCAGTCAAAAGAACGCGACACAAGTCGCCTTATCGAAACATCCGCGCTATGGGAGACCAGCGGGAAAATGTCAGGTGGCTTTGGCCACAGGAAGCAGAGATTACACATTTATTTTGACTGAGAGAAGGACGGAAACTTAGTGAACAAAAGAATCCGACAACGGCGGACAGGAAACACGGGACAAAGTAAAGCGACAAGGAGGAGGAGGAGGAGGAGGAGGAGGAGGAGGAAGAGCTGCAGGTGCAGAGCTGCAGGGCGGAGAAGAAAGACGAGGAGAATGAGGTGCTGGACTAGAGAACGGGCAAAAGGAGCTGGATGAAGGCTGTGGAAGGAGATAAATGCAGCGTAGGTGTGGAGGGAAAACACAAAGCAGCCAGAAAACCAGAAAACCCACTCAGATAAACAGGCTTTCACTGGAATAAACGTGGTTTGGAAGTTACGATCTTTGCTGCAATTGTCTCAATGTAATTAAAAATGTTGTATTTTCAAAGTGTAGCTGAAATGTAGTGAGTCATGATAAGCTTTGACACACAAGTCTATTGAATGTTAGCTTTTTTTACGCTTTTTATGTGGCATGAAAACCTTTATTATACAGTAGCCAGACAGGAAGTAATGAGAGCGACTGGTTTAAGGAAAAAAAGGCTATATATCATTTTTTATATCAGCTTTTTTTTTTAATAAATATCCATCCAAAAAATTCCACAAAAAACAATACACACCATCATGCTGTGCACAAACTATATTTAAAAGCAGAGGTTGATCTGGTGAACACTCAAAGAGAAACTTGAGGCACAGACGCACAGACGCTCCTTGTTTTTACAGATTTCATCGTCTGGCGTGGACGAAATAATCAAACTAGTGGAGTGAAACCTGGGCTCCATTAACGCTAATGAATTGTGATGATGAATTAACAGGCTAAAACAACGGAGCAGATAATTTTTCCCCTTTATACAACAAGAATAGTCCAGAAACATTCCGGTGAAATGACGCTGCCAGCGTGTTCTGAAGCTGCACTTGATGCTAATGCCGGCAATTTACGTCGTGTCGTGTAAGGGAATTGTTGGCTCCCCGGGGCGCATGCAACCCGGATAATTGCGCTAAATTGTATTTATTTATTTTTTTTACGGCCGGGGCCATATTGTTTCAGGCTCTCTCCGTCCTCCGCCTCAATCAAGTCGAAAACGAGCGGTGACAGCAGCGGTCTAATTACAAGCGGGAGAAAAAAAGATGCTGGCCGAGGCCTTTTCACACGGCGAGGACGTCATGCCGGTCTGCGGTTCTGTGTCGGAGGTTATTTTATTTTATTTTTTTTTAAATGGTGCATTCTCAGCAGCCCACCCGAAGCTTCTGAAAAACCCTAATAAAGGGCTCACGGGGAGCGTGGGGCATTAAACTGAAGTTCCCACTGGGCCTTAAATTAAAACATTATTAATGAAGGCCTGGCTGCTTGTCCTGGAAAATAAACTCATTTCAGGGACATAAAAAAAGAACCATTAAAAAAATCATTATCCCAGAAAGTTTTAACAGCTAATAGAAACTTACATTTACAGACAACACAGCATGAATACAAGTATAATTTTAAAGCCACATTTGCAAAGTTGTCCAAAAGAAGATTGCCTAGCGGCTCTAATCAATGGTTTTATACTAACAATAGGAGAATGACTTCATGCTGATGTGAAAGAGCCACCAAGGGACAAAGTCACTGAAGAAAATTGTGGAACTCTGCTGTTCAGATCATGAATACACGTCTGGAACAAACCGGCAGCTTGAAAAGTGTGATGGTTTCTAAATCTATTTGTGGATGGACCTCCCTGTGTCTTATAGACACACGCATGCATCAGGAGGCAAGATGGCGGCTGCCTGTTGGCGTTTCATTTCAAAGGGACGGCGGCGGCAACATCCCCGGAAACAAAGGTTAATGATGACAATTATAGCTTGGAATTTAATACAGGACTTATGAAAAATTCAGCTTATGAAACCCCTACGGGACTTATTGTTATTATTATATATTCATTAGTTGGACACTGTCTGGACTTTTATAGTTTGCAGGCAATAGCAAACAACACCTGCCCGACACCGAATGGATGTTTCTATCAAAAACTGGTGGAAATGGAGAAAACAAGTTTAAACAAAAGGTTAATGTGGTTCTGTAAGTGGTGAATGTGAATGAATGGTATCTCTGCTGCTGTGAGGTGGAAATATTATTCACCAAGTGTTGGGTTTACAGTTTATTCTGCTGCCCCCAAGTGACTGAACTAATTTATACTATTCACCTTTGTACAAAGAATCCAGCTGTGAAGAAAGCCAATTAATTTCTTTTTTAGCCTGCGGATTCTCCAGGAACATAAAAACACAGACAAAACTGAATTTCCAATTCATGTGAAAGAGGGTTATGTTTTAAACAGTGTTTGACTGATGGTTAGCTAAATATCTCAAAAAGTTTTCACCAGATTTTCATTTGGTAATTATCCGGATGAAAATCCTGGTTTAGGGATAACATTGAATTTTTTTGTTGCTTGGTAATATTGCAGTAAATGCACCTTTTAAACAGGCATCGTCCTCTGGGGCCACCTATCTGCACTGCTCGTTTCCTTTAAAACCAATCAGAAGATTGGTGGTTTGAGTCCTCTAACCATCTTTCTTTGAGGCCACAGTGCTACCCACTGTTCCACTGTGTCGCCAAGTTTCTCTGTTGTAGTCTGAAGAAAACAAGCAGTGCAGATACAAGCGTTCACCACCAGGTGGCGCCTGTTCAAAATGTCCATTTACTGCAATATTACCAAACAACAGAAAATTCAACGTTATTCCCGAACCAGGATTTTTATCCGTATCATCACCAAATTCTAATCCTCTGTTTATGGTATCATTCCCGATGTTTTATGAAAATTTGATGAAAATCTGGTGAAAACTTTTTGAGATATTTTGCTAACCATCAGACTGCTCCACCGTGTCGCCTACTTTCTCTGGTGAGCTGTTTAAAGGAAACGTGCAGTGCAGATACAAGCTTTCACCACCAGGTGGCCCCAGAAGATGGTGCCTGTTTAAAAGTTCCTATTACTGCAATATTACCAAACAACAAAAAAAAAATCAATGTTATCCCTAAACCAGGATTTTTATCCGGATAATTACCAAATTTGAATCCTCTGTTAATGGTACCATTCCCGATACTTTATGAAAATTTGATGAAAATCTGGTGTTTTTGAGATACTTTGCTAACCATCAGACAGTCAAACACTGTTTACAACATAACTCTCTTTCACATGAATTGGAATTTCAGTTTTCTGTGTTTTTATGTTCCTGGAGAATCCGCAGGCTAAGGAAGATTAATTGGCTTTCTTCACAGTTGGATTCTTTGTACATAGGTGAATAGTATAAATTACTTCAATGCATGTTGTTGTATCCCTGGGCAAGCAGCTTAACCCCGATTGGCATGTGCCATTGGTGTGTGAATGGTTACTAATAGTTAGTAAAGCACATTGAGGGGTCAAAAAGACTAGAAAAGTGCAATACAAATGAAGCCCATTTATCTTGTGTGTTCTGATGCTGCTGCTTGGTCCAGTCCTCACTTGATCACGTGATGTCCCGTTTATATAAAGCTAAAACGGGACAGCCAGCAGCACTGGTGTCACAAGGCAGCGGCAAATGGGTGAATTCCCCGACCGTTTATCCAGAACCGTCCGAAACCCTGCAGAGGTCCAGCAGCCACACAGCTACGAGCACCACCATCCTTTCAACAAGAAGACGTCACATGTGCGGCTGAAACAGAGCCGCCCCTGTTCTCCCCAGAGCCGCTAAACACAACACACACACACACTCGTGGGAGACACAAGGCAGGAACGTCCTCGAGCCACAGCGATGCCACTCTGGTAGTTAAAATGTCACGTTCTAATGCGAACGCACTCACAGGAGGATTGTCGGCAGGCGGGTCTGACGACACGAAAAGGTAAGAATCGCCCTACGGACGCAGAAATAGATGCTGCAGAAAAACAGCCCCAAGCCATATCTGACAGTCGAGGCCTACGCTGGAGCGGGGTGAGGACGTGCCTGTTGGACATGGAGCTAGGAATTAAACCGACGATGAGGATGGTCACAGCGGAGACCTCATGGTTCCGTCTGCCTGTGGACAGTGTTTTAAAGGAATAGTTCCATAATTTCTGAAAATTAGCCCATTGTCATGATTCCCATGATTGGGAATGACCTATAATTATCACATAGTCATAACTATGGGTGCTTTACCATTTCTTGTCTTTTCTAAGATTGTTGCATTTATTAAGTTTGATGAGGGAAAACCAAAAAATACCATTAGCCAGACAGCGCTAAAAAAATTGTAGAGCGCCTTTTGCTATAAAAATGGGATCTTTTCTACAGCTCCTGTTCTATTCCACATTGAGGTACTTGTACCTAACTTTAGATTTTTCCATTTGATGCTACTTTATACTTCTGCTTTTAAACTATAGCCCACAGTTAAAGACGACACCAGTGGTTTCGACTGTTTTAGTCTTTTGACGTCTCACCAGTTTGACGTCTACGACATTTCATAAGTAAAATAAGCGTCCACTTCATTACAGCCGAGCGCTCTCTGAGCTGAAATTAAATATATGTCAGCTATGACATCACACTGGGCTTCTGAAAGCGATTTACTGCCGTGAAGGTCTTTTATTGTAGGACCTTTTTCTCAGAACATTATGCTGAGAGAATTTTATTTTCCTTGGCTTGGCATTTTACGATTCCTCGACGACCCGCGATCTGAAAAACGCCGGGAGCTCGAGCTTACAAGACCATGTACAGCACATAAATCTGAATATGGATTAACTGTTCAAACCCCATTAGGCCCCGGTGACAATTGACAGCTTGATTTTAATCTGCCGCTCGAATCTTTCGGTGTTTGGGTCAATGGATTATGGAAATAAAGGGAGACACGCGCCAGTTTAGAGGACGTGTCCAACTGTGTTTAGAAAAACTGAGTCTGTCAAATGTGGGAAACACAGTGATCACATTAAAACTCTGCAGAAGACCAAAACTTTCTATGCAAAGAGCGAATAAAAAGCAAATCAAAGTCAAATGTGTGTTGGATATTTGATGATTTATGATATTTGATTTGCATATTTGATGGATAGTACTCAACATACCTTGCTACTTCCTGTCTGGTTACTGGAGTGTAACCAATCAGAAGAGAGTGCCTCAAAAGTGCCTCAGACAGAAGCTGAACTGAGGGGCGACATTAAGTATTTTATACTGTAAATTAAATAAAACCTGCTCCATGCATCAACCCTCAGAAAAACAGAGTGATGCTTAAAATTCGGAGAATCCTAGAAGTCAAACTATTTCCTAAACTCGACCGTGCTCGTGTCGTAGTGATTCCGTTGAGTTTCTGCGTTGCAGAGCTCCTTATCTTTTGTTGTCCTGTCCCTGTTGAGCAACAAACTGTGTGTGGAGTGTGTGTTTGTGTGAGAGAGTGCAGAGAGAGAGGGAGAGCGAGCCGCGGAGCAGACAACGCTCGGCCTTGTTGGCGTCGCTCACTCGCAACCTGCAGCACAACTTAGGCTCCATTCATGGTCGGCGCGAACTGCCTTTCTGGAAGAAATGCTCACTGTATTTCCTTTCAAGGGAGTTCAATATATTTTGGTGACCTGCATCCGTTTCATTTTTTTTTTTTTTTTTTCTGAGTTGCTCTCTTTCTCGGAGAACAAACAAGCTAATGTCATCGTCGAAAAAAAGGCCGAGTGACAAGCTGTTTTCCACTCGCTCGCTCCCCAACACAACCGATCCACTACAGAAAGGCAAGGACCTAAAATACGGAAACATGACTAAGAAAAAAAAACAAAAAAGTCAAGGGTGGTGGAGCCTGTTCCCACGTCTACGTTTGTTTTTGATCCAAATAAATTACAATAAAATGTTTTGAATCGCGTCGTTTCTTTGAATTGCAGATTTTGATCCGGATAAAAACAAAATTATTCAAATGAATATCTGCAGAGGACTGTGGAGGATTTTGGAAAAAGCTGTGAAATTTCTTTTATCATACAATAAGTGCCGGCTCATCACCACTGCAGCTGCTTTCACTGGTGATTCTTTGCCTGATGAGTTTATTCTGTCAAGCTATATTCATCCCTATCACACCAATTAAATAATATACATGAATGATATGATATGCATATACATTCATGTCATTGTAGAAAGAAAGCATTTGACAAAACCAGTTATTGAGCAACTAATCTACTTTTACCGTTACCAGAAATAGGACTGATACTATAATAATGTTTTATTTCCATCTTCACTACAAAGAGCACTTTCCTATATGACATTAACCATGGGTAGAAACATCACACACAACATCAACCTTGACCTATATTTAATATTGATTCATCTCAGGATACATATGGTCCCCCCCAGGATTCTGTAGATAGGCTTTCTATGCTGCTTATGGAGCCTAAATGACTAATAGACTCACTGAATCCTGAAATGTTCCTGTAAATCTGCCGCACCATAAATCAGCCATTTTTTAAGGTTTTGCCAGCGTTTAGATATTTCATGACAACAAGTGCGTGAAATTCATTAGAAAATAATCACACATTCTGTCCTCCTGTTACGAATGGGCAGAGATGTGAAAATAATTTATACACATTCACATTTTGCGGACCGTACTTTCAGAACCACTGCATTAAATATCAATAATGAGCAGCAGTCACAACTTTTTACCTTGGTTGGTAAAAAAAACAAAAAAAAATGTGTTTTGTCCGTGACGCTGGTTTAGCAGAGGGCTGTAAATACCATAATATGTTAACAGTTGCTATGGGGAAGCCAAACATTCATCCTTTATCAAAAGAAGCAGACGCTTTCTAACACAGTTGTCATCATTTGTACTGACAATTTAACCTTGAGAGTTTCATGCTGATCGTGGTCAGCAAGAAAGTTGTGTAGCAGCTATAATGAGATAATAGCTGATAATGGAAGCAACTGGACTTCTGCTTGTAGCATGAAGACGTTTCACCGCCCATCCAGGCCTGATGCTGGAAACCAGGAGCTTATATCTCTGGATCACTGGGTGAAACTGTAAACAACACTCTCATAATGATGGTCGCATAAGTCACACTTCAAGGTGTGAAGTGGAGTGAGAGTCTTTGTGGTCACATGATCCAGAGAACGAGTCCTGCTCTGATTGGTGAAGAGCAGGTAAACTACCTGGTATGAGATCTCAAAGCAGGATGGTGTGTAGCATCACCTCCTCTGGTCAAAGTCTGTCTTTCTAAATGGACATAGATGGCCTCTTCCTGTCCTCCTTGTCTAAGACGTGAACGTCCGTGTCTTTAAAGGAGTGTCCCTTTTCCTTTAGATGCAGATGTACTGCTATATATTGGAAAAACCGAAAAACCACTCTGCAAACGCATGGCAGAACACGGGAGAGCCACCACATCAGGACAGGACTCAGCAGCATATCTGCATCTAAAGGAAAAGGGACACTGCTTGAAAGAGACGGACGTACACGTCGTAGACAAGGAGGACAGGACCAGCTTTGACCAGAGGAGGTGATGCTTCATACCATCCTGCTTTGAGATGTCATCCCAGGAAGTTTACCTGCTCTTCACCAATCAGAGCAGGACTCATTCTCTGGATCATGTGACCACAAAGACTCTCACTACACTTCACACCTTGAAGTGTGACTTATGGACCATCATTATGAGAGTGTTGTTTACAGTTTCACCCAGTGATCCTGAGATATAAGCTCCTGGTTTCCAGCATCAGGCCAGAACTGAAGAAGCTGCCTGGATAGGCGGTGAAACGTCTTCAAGCTACAAGAAGAAGTCCAGTTGGCCTGGATGAGTGAGAATCTACACAGACAGCTGATAATGTAATAAATTTGTCCTGAACTGATAACGTAATAACTCTTTACCAATAATTTAAAAACAACTTTTTTCTTCACTAGGCCAATAATGTAAAAAAACAGCTGATAATGTAGTAAATGTGGCCCAGTTTATACTGTAATAGAATAATAATGTAATAATTGGCCAGTGACATGCATTCTGAACTGATAATGTAATAACTCTTTACCAATAATGTATTAACTTTTTACATCATCAGCTCAGTTATTACATTTAAAAAAATGTTCCTTACTAGGCCAATAAAGTGAAAACCAGCTGATAATGTGATAAGCTATTACATTATTAGGTGTGTGTGTGTGTGTGTGTGTGTGTGTGTGTGTGTGTGTGTGTGTGTGTGTGATCAGATGGCGTTATCTTTCTCTGTACATCTCTGTACCTCCACCTTATTTGCGACCACGGGGCCGTGACGCCAACAGGGCAAACGATCGATCCACTGAGCATGTGTGGAAACCTACAAACAGAAGAGCTGTGCCTCCATATTGTCTGCAGCTGTCTGCGTTTCCCATCAGGCCTTTCATCACAGGACGAGGACGCAGTTATTTCTGTGCGTGGTGTAATTCCCAGACATAGAAGACGGTGTTATTGCAGCACTCGGGATGCTTCAATAACACGAAAGACGTTTCGATCAGGCGGTGGAATCTAAGTGTCGTAACACTCAGGAATGCTAATCGCATAAATCTCCCTTTGTGTCAAACGACCAGCTGCGATCCCGTCTCTTCTCCCGTTTTGTTTTGGGTCAGTATTTCCTCTGTTGAGACTCGAGTGATGAGCATCCAGAGGACGCGGCGGACGCGGCATCACAACAAGCAGCGAGGATGTGGAGTGTCTGGGCGGATGAAAAGAGCAGGAAAGAGATGCTCGTGAGCCTTCCAGCTGCCATGTGACTTTTGGAAAAAAGCAACTGGATGATTCACAGCGAGCCGGGAGAGAACACTCCTCCTCCTCCTTCTTCTTAATTCAAAATATTGCTCAATGGTCCCAAGGTCTTTTCCATCCTCCAGATCGCTGGCGTGGGCCGGCGTCGCTAATTATCACCAGGTTTCAAATGGAAAGAACTCATCAGACGCGTTCATACTTCAAAAAAATAAAAATAAGACACGAGGCGATGTGGAAAATATCCTCCGGACCTGCCGCTCCATTGTGCAAAAAAAGAGGCTGGGACGTTACACTGCTGACCTCGTACTTTATCAACGTTGATTTTGAGTGTCGAGCATCAAGCATCAGCAGAAGACACACACACACACACACACACACACACACACACACACACACACACGTACACTCCTGAGGCATGAAGGATACTGATTGTTTCTCCCCACCCCCGACACTGTTAAAATTACTTTTGTTGACAACACATCAGAGGAAGCGTCCTCACTAAGGGCACAAATACAACACCCGGTACGCTTTAACACTTCTGAATTACAAAAGGTCAATTGCTTTCCCTCGCTCTAAACACACTTCTAAAACCGCGGGGCTGCACGAAGAGACAGTTTACATAATTTAAAACACACGTCTCGCATCCTGACAGTACATATTGGATGGAAATATACCTTTTTTATGAGTTCCCTGTCAAGCTGCATCATGTTGGAGGAAGGTGCAGGCGGCTACGGCTACACTGGGTGAAATAAGAAAAGCTATCAGGCTTTGCAGCACATATATTCTCTGTTATCACAAGATGTCACAGAACACAAGCTATTCATTAAATAGAGATCCACGCAGCCGACAGAGTGGCGGATTAGCTCAAAAGCTCTTTCTTTGCAGAACTAAGCCCGGCAGAAAGTACACCACCTGTTATGAACAAAACACACAATACGGGAACAACAACAATAATAATAATAATATGATTTTCCTCTGCGCATAGACACATTTTTCACCATGCCACCATATATATATATATATATATATATATATATATATATATATATATATATATATATATATATATATATATATATATATATATATATAAAAAGACTAAGTCTAATGTTAGCGACGCCATGTTATTCTTGTAAAATGTTCCTGTGTTTTATTTGAAATTATGATCTCACAGGCAAAATAGATTTTTACTATTTTAGGAATCAAAAATCATCTCATCTCTAGAAATAACAGGTTGTGTTCATGTCATTAACATTAATAAACCTCTCCTCTGATTGGCTGATTTTAATATGTGTATGGTGAATGTATGATTTCACAATGGAAATGAAATTTTGAAAAATGGGACATTACTTCTTGGAATCTTATAATATAATAAAGCAAATAAAATATCCCTTTTACTTTTAATATCACCCTTCAGTTATTTGTAGAATTGTTTGCAAATGCAAGTGGAAGCGCATAAAATCCCCAGAATCCTCCCTCTCTCATTCTTCAGAGAACATCCATGTGAAAGATTATGGTCTAAGAACAGTGTAAGAATAGGGCACTGTGTGTGTGTGTGTGTGTGTGTGTGTGTGTGTGTGTGTGTGTGTGTGTGTGTGTGTGTGTGTGGAGGGGAAAAGGTTAGCAGCGGCTTGTCAATCAGACGGTAAATGTGGCGTGCAGGCTACAGGGGGTCACTTGGTAAATGCTGCAGCTGAGAGGAGGCTGTTGTTGCCTGTGACTGCAGGACGAGTGACGGGGGTAAATCCTGCAGACAGGGACAATGGGCCGGGCTGACCTTGACCAGGCCCACTTAGGACGGGCTGACCTTCACTGTGACCCAGCTATTCTCACTTCACGGCGCCTTCACTCAACTAGTTTCATTATTTTGCATGAGGTCATAAAATCTAAGCCAATTACCATAGAGACTGCATTTTTACACCTGCACACGAACCAAAATCGCTGCAATAGTCAATGATTGTCTTTAGGTAGAGATACACTCACTGGCCACTTTATTAGGTACACCATGCTAGTAATGGGTTGGACCCTTTTGCCTTCAGAACTGCCTCAATTCTTCGTGGCATAGATTCAACAAGGTGCTGGAAGCATTCCTCAGAGAGTTTGGTCCATATTGACATGATGGCATCACACAGTTGGCGGCTGCACATCCATGATGTGAATCTCCCGTTCCACCACATCCCATAATGCTTGGATTGAGATCTGGTGACTGTGGAGGCCATTTGAGTACAGTGAACTCATTGTCATGTTCAAGAAACCAGTCTGAGATGATTCCAGCTTTATGACATGGTGCATTATCCTGCTGGAAGTAGCCATCAGAAGTTGGGTACATTGTGGTCATATAGGGATGGACGTGGTCAGCAACAATACTCAGGTAGGCTGTGGCGTTGCAGCGATGCTCAATTGGTACCAAGGGGCCCAAAGAGTGCCAAAATAATATTCCCCACACCATTACACCACCACCAGCCTGAACCGTTGATACAAGGCAGGATGGATCCATGCTTTCATGTTGTTGACGCCAAATTCTGACCCTACCATCCGAACGTCGCAGCAGAAATCGAGAATCATCAGACCAGGCAACGTTTTCCAATCTGCTATTGTCCAATTTTGGACAAATTGGACAATAGCCCATAGATGTAGCCCATCTGCCTCAAAGTTGGACGTACTGTGCGTTCAGAGATGCTCTTCTGCCTACCTTGGTTGTAACGGGTGGTTATTTGAGTCACTGTTGCCTTTCTATCAGCTCGAACCAGTCTGGCCATTCTCCTCTGACCTCTGGCATCAACAAGGCATTTCCGCCACAGAACTGCCGCTCACTGGATATTTTTTCTTTTTCGGACCATTCTCTGTAAACCCTAGAGATGGTTGTGCGTGAAAACACCCAGTAGATCAGCAGTTTCTGAAATACTCAGACCAGCCTTTCTGGCACCAACAACCATGCCATGTTCAAAGTCACTCAAATCACCTTTCTTCCCCATACTGATGCTCGGTTTGAACTGCAGGAGATTGTCTTGACCATGTCCACATGCCTAAATGCACTGAGTTGCCGCCATGTGATTGGCTAATTAGAAATTAGGTGTTAACGAGCAGTTGGACAGGTGTACCTAATAAAGTGGCCGGTGAGTTTAAGCACCAATTCTGACTCATTATGGAGCAACACGTTCACACATTGCTACTCATGTCTGTGTCCAGAGAACTACCTCAAATGATAAAAAATGCATAATTTCAAGAAGAGGAGATGCGCGATTTCACATATAAGGTCATATGGGACCAAAAAAGTCCCATAAGGTAAGATATTAAATAAGCCGTATCCCTTTATATAGATGTGAGTACATGTTCCCACCAGAGGAGAATTAGTGTGGAGTAAAGCAGACCAGGACCTCCTCTTATTGGAGGTCTCAGTTTGGTTGATTCAGTGAAACTGATGCTTTCACACTAATGAAAAAAAAAACGATCTGGGTCCGATTAGACCGTTTACAGGTTTAATGTGCTGCTCAAAGGAAGTTTTTTTTTTTTTTTTGTATTTTGCTCATCCTTTCCTGCAGATTCCACCACCTGCTCTCAGGAATGTCACTGTTGACCTTCGCAGGTTCACGCGGCGTTCATCATCTTCTACAGCGTCTTGCGACATGTCTCGACGTTGCATTACAGCCGGCGAGCGACAAAGAAAATGTTCTAATTCCGTCTCCGGGCACAGACATCGCCCGACGTCCGGAAAGACTTCAAACATCGTCTGGTCGAGTGCAGACCTTTTTTTTTTTTGCGGGGCTCTTACGTCCTGGAAATCAAAGGAATCCTGAGACTGGACAGGAGAAATGGCTCATCCTCTCACAACTGAGTCCAGTATCTGCATTTGAAGTGTGTGTGTGTGTGTGTGTGTGTGTGTGTGTGTGTGTGTGTGTCGGAGGGGGGGGTTTGAAGGCACACACACACACACACACACACACACACACACACACACACAATAGAATAAAGGCAGAGCCACACAGGCGTCTTGCAGAAAGCTTTTCATCCAGGGACGGTGTGCTGAGCTCTGATGTGCCCTACTTTGTATTGCACATTTTCACTGAGCAGCTTAAGTCATTAAATTTTCCTCTGCCCAGGCGAGTCACAACTCAAGAGGAACCTTAACTGCAATATAAGAAGTAATTACCTGACCAAGCCTCAAAAATCAATCTGCCAGCGGCTGCAAAGGGGCCAGTCGGATGTTGGGTCACCTGCACCTCGCTGTGTGAGGAAATATTTAATCATATCGGAATCATGTCCGCTCTCTGACGTGTGTGTGTGTGTGTGTGTTTGCTGCAGTGATTGGCTTTATAATTACAGCAGTGAGCAGTTTGGCAGCAAAAGAACCAAGTTTTACTCGCTCTTCTATTGCCAATTACAGTGAACGGGGTCTCCCATTTACTCCCTCCCCTCTGCTCCGATGGATCCGATTTGCAGCTGAATTCTTGCAGGATTATGCACCAAAAACTATATGACCATACATTCACCATATAATGTTCTCACCCCTCCCCCTGCATTTTACAGCATATTCTATTTCATCTTTACTGTGTTTAAATGTTTTTTTCTGGTGTCACTCTAACATCGCCTAAAGTTCCACTCCATTGTGAAAGTCGTAGAAATGCCCTCAGACACCAGTTTCTCGTTCCATTCTCACTACCATGCGAGGAATAAAACCTGATATCCAAGTGCTGCAGAGGGTGAATCCCAGTTAACAGGAAATCACATCTCTGGAGCAAAAGAACAATCTGGGGAATTTTATGGGCTGAAATATTAAAGGATTATTCCCAAATAAATAGCACACTAACTGATTAGTATATTATTCTAATAATTAGTTGCCGTCATATGTTGACAGTAACTGAATCAAATGCAATGCAGACGTGCATTATTATTATTTTTTTTTTTTTTTATCTTAAAGGGATATTCTGTATTTTGGACATGTGGCCCCCTCTCCCATGTTCCTGGCATGTATCTGGAGCATGAAGAACATAATCTCACTGATCCCTCCAGTATTGAGCTCTGTACTGATCCTTCCTTCCTACCGGATTCTCATTATAGTGGAAGTTGACAGGGCACATTAGAATCCCTGTAGAAAAACCTATGTAACTTTGTGGAAAACTGAATAAACACAAAGTAGGAATCATGATGTATAATCACACATCGTCTCTGTAAACCGAACCACGTGATGTTTCTGATTTTAGATCCGATTAGAAAAAGGAAAGATGGTATTGATCCATTTGGAGGTTCCAGTTGGCTGAGAAGCTTCACACACAAGACACAGAAGAGCAAAATGTTCAAAAAGCTTCTTCAAGCTTCTAACACAAACTGTATGGAATCTATATATATATATATATATATATATATATATATACTTAAATTTTTTATACATGGTTATTGCAAATAAATAAATAAATTGCACATGGTTATTAAGACGTAGCTAAATTAAACTATTAACAGAATAGAAATAATATAATAGAAAATAAATTATGTATAGTAAATATACAAACATGCATATACGCACACACTTGTGACATATATACACACACACATATATATATATATATATATATACATGTGTATACATATATATGTATATATATATGTATATATATATACATATATATATATACACATACATATATATACACATATATATATATACATATATGTGTATACATATATACACAAATACACATATATATGTATGTATGTAACATGTCCATTATACACAGCAGTGTTTTACAGTAGTTGTATGATTATTGACTAATACACAGTTTTCCTGGTTACAGGAAGTTGTGATTATTGCACGTTTCACATAGTGATTATTATAGTTCTGTTGTCCGTTGTCTTTAATTCATCTGTACTTGCTCTGAACGGCTCCTGGCCTCAGTATTCGGTCGGCGAGTCGTCTGTAAATTGCAGGACATCCTATTGACAACGAGTCAGATTAAACCTGTTGATCTGCCCTGTGAACTTGCATGATATTGGAAAATCCTGTCAGAGGAAAATTGCTACAAAGCTTAATACAGGAGGGATGAGGGATCAGTGGAATCCTGGTCTCTGTGCTGCAGACACATGACAGGAGCATGGGAAATGTGCTGCTTTAATGTTCCAAATACCAAAAGAAGCCTTTAAGACGCCCCTGAACACACCAGCACACAGCGGGCTGCTGGTCCAGGTGTTGCAGCAACATCTGTTCCCTGGAGGAACGCCTCTCAGTCTAAAGCCTTTTAGTTGTTCAGTGTGTAAATACAAATATTTCCCAGTTTTAATCTTGTCTCATTTTTTTTATTTATTTTTTATTAGCTTCTTTTTTATTTAAATAGCTTGAGCGTTTTTTCTTTTCTTGTGGAACAGGTCTATGCAACCTGTTTTGCATTATTCTATATATATGTACATATATATGTATATATAAGCAGTATTTTTTATCCATATAAATTCCACCATAACTATATGCAGTGCATAAGATGTTCAAAAAACGTATTTCTTGTACTATATTATTTCTGAAAGCAGACAGATAAAGAATTATAAACACCTATAAAGAACATGGTGAAGGTTAAGGTTTTATAACTGTTCTTTTTTCCATTTTTGTTAATACTGGTATTCACTAGCGAGATGGAAAAAGATGAAGTGTGATTCCCAGTTGGACGTTGGCGTACGATCCAGCTTCACTTCCAAAGCAGCTCCTCCACATCCGGAAAGATTGATTGATCTGTTCACAACGTCTGTTTCAAAAACACTTTTTTTTTTCCAAGGATGTGGAAAATTACAGCAGGTTTCCCAGGAGAGAGCGAGCTGCATTCAGTGCCGGGTAAAGAATATGTGCCTCCATCCTTTACATGCTTATACACACGGAAGACTTCTCCCCAGCCAGCGAGGAAGAGAACAAAAGCAGCGGACATGTTATCACCACAGAGCCAAACCAGCTGTGATTCCGTTCGTTTTTACCTGAATCAGTGCAGCGCCGGGAAACTGCTCCGTTCTTATGGGAGTGAATCTGTTTTTTTAATGGAGCGGATGTCGAGCTTTGAATGCGTTTGCATTGAAATGATGTCTCTGAATTTTTCAACTTTTGCAAATTCTGAATGAATTAGAAATTTGAGTTTGTTACCATAAATAAAAACCATCACATGACCAATAAAGCGTCATTTGATTAGCTGGAAGTTAAGTTGATGTGAGCCAGCAACTTGCAAAACTGAACAATAAAAAGTGAAAGTTTAAAGAAAGTTCTCTCTGAGTTGCATTCAGAGGCTGAAAACTTACTAAAATATATAATTTCAAAGCTAAAAAAACATCCAGTGCTACAAAAATATAAAATTAAATAGATTTTAAAATGTTCAGAATCCGGTCTCACAGTTTGACTTCCTTCCCTTTGTGTTTCTTTCAGCCTTTTTCTGTGAATGGCATCTTTTATTTCAGGATGGCTGCAGGACTGAGGCGGTGTCGTCTTTCTGGAACTCGTACAGCAGCGGTTTAGTTGTAGTAGAATTGAAGATAATAACGTTCAGTTGTTTTTAAAGCACTTTAAGAACTTCTTAGTTTAACCTTCATGACCTCAGAGTCTGATTGATGCAATTTGCACAAAAAAATTGCACATCTCCTCTCACATTTGTAGGAAAAAGATAATGGTAGATAATAGTCTAAAAAATAGAGAGTTCAACCACGAATTTTTCTTTTCAAGGACCATGCATCATATTGCTTCAGTTCAGATAAAGCTGTATGTGTCCGTTTGCTCCAGGGTTTTGTGATTATAAGATTATATTTTTTAGATTTATAAGGTCTACGTGAAGTGGAAAGTATATTTTTAATTAGGTCTACGGTGTGTGGGGAGTTTTTTTTTTAAGTTGAGACTTTAATCATATATTACTCCCCAGGCATAAAACATGATTATCCCGCAGACTTTTTAGCTTCTCGCTATCAGTCCATTTTTTGTTGACATTACCGCTCAGAATCCTGATAATCCTTTATTCCTGGACAACAATAGATCCCACACACGGTGGAATTATTCAGTAGGAAAATTAAGTTAAGGTTGAAGTTTGATTGATGTTGGAGAAAAAAAAAAAAAAAAAAAACAGCAGATAACGGCAAATTAAAAAAGCTCCAGGGCAGCTGTGGGGGAGTTTTACGGTTTTCTGATGAAGCGCCAAAGGTCAGGAACGAACTTTAAACCCCATCTGCATTTTATAGACAGGCACATGTTGTAGTTATAATGCTGCAATTACGTTTAGAAAGAAGCAGCTTGTGCAGACAGATAACCTCTTTGTTTTTAGGATGCATCCCATGATGCTCCTGCAGAGCTACCATCCTACATGTTTTAGGAATCTCCCTACTCCAACACACCTGATGCTAATCATCAACTCACAATCAAGTAGCTGAAGCTTTTCAGGCGTTTGTGTGATTTGGGAGGTTCCTGAAACATTAGGATGGTAGCTCTGCAGGAGCAGGAGTGAGCAGCATTGGCACACACTGTAGTTATAATGCTGCAATTACGTTTAGAAGGAAGCAGCTTGTGCAGACAGATCACCTCTTTGTTTTTAGGATGCATCCCATGATGCTCCTGCAGAGCTACCATCCTACATGTTTTAGGAATCTCCCTACTCCAACACACCTGATGCTAATCATCAACTCACAATCAAGTAGCTGAAGCTTTTCAGGCGTTTGTGTGATTTGGGAGGTTCCTGAAACATTAGGATGGTAGCTCTGCAGGAGCAGGAGTGAGCAGCATTGGCACACACTGTAGTTATAATGCTGCAATTACGTTTAGAAGGAAGCAGCTTGTGCAGACAGATCACCTCTTTGTTTTTAGGATGCATCCCATGATGCTCCTGCAGAGCTACCATCCTACATGTTTTAGGAATCTCCCTACTCCAACACACCTGATGCTAATCATCAACTCACAATCAAGTAGCTGAAGCTTTTCAGGCGTTTGTGTGATTTGGGAGGTTCCTGAAACATGAGGATGGTAGCTCTGCAGGAGCAGGAGTGAGCAGCATTGGCACACACTGTAGTTATAATGCTGCAATTACGTTTAGAAGGAAGCAGCTTGTGCAGACAGATCACCTCTTTGTTTTTAGGATGCATCCCATGATGCTCCTGCAGAGCTACCATCCTACATGTTTTAGGAATCTCCCTACTCCAACACACCTGATGCTAATCATAAACCCACAATCAAGTAGCTGAAGCTTTTCAGGCGTTTGTGTGATTTGGGAGGTTCCTGAAACATGAGGATGGTAGCTCTGCAGGAGCAGGAGTGAGCAGCCCTGCTGTACAACATGCAGAATGAAGAATAATGCATAAGACTTGCATGGATCAGACGAGTGAGAAAAGCCCGGGGTTCACGGGGTTAAACGCTGGGGTTCAGAGGTCATCTGTGACCTTTGATGCTGCAGCAGAAAACAATCAGCTCCTGTGATGAGGTTCGTTCAGCAAAATGAATTATTGAAGAAATAAAGATTTGATCTTTAATGTTTCATCTTTGAAACACGGAGAACAGGCTTATCCGATGGACACAAATCTTTTCCATGAATCAAAGAGCTGCTCTGGTGGAGCTCTGTGAAGGAGCCACGTCCTAGATGATCATTGGCACCTTTCTGCGTGTAATCCTCGGACTTTTATTTGCTTCCTTTGGCTCGTCGTATCACAGAAATTTGTTTTATGGGGAAACAGAAAATGCTCTCGGCTGTTTTTCTTTGGGGGGTGTCGGCAGAATCCCGTTTCCAGCGGCCCGACGGTTTTAAAACCGGAGAAATTAAGTGAAAAGGTGAGGATTATTTACTCAGAATCTCGTTCCACAAGCGGCGGGATAATCTTTTGTTATAGGCGAGGCCAGAGCGGTTCTGATTCCCACAGTCTGTGTGAACCCAGCTGACAGGAGGAGTCAATCACGGAGCTGGAGCTCGGCCTCGTTCACACGGATCTGTGGAAGAACTGGACCGGCTGAAGCCCCGTGCAACATAGAGGGTTCAAACCAGAAGGAAAAACTGTTTCTGACCCAGGAAATAGCGACTACTTCAAGCTGAAAAAGTGTCCAGTTAAGAAAACAAAGATCGCTCTCTCTCTGCAGGAAGCTGCATGTGCCGCTCCGCTAGCGTATTACCTCGCTTGTTTACTATCCGCCGCCACCAGCCAATCAAATCAGACCTCCGACCGCTCACGAGTGTTTCTGAAGTGGATCAGCGACTGCTGCCGCACGACGACAGGCGAGAGACGAGAAAGAGACGTGACCTCGGACACGGTGTGTGAGTTCTAACAAAATAAAAATGATGGTAAAGTGATGTTTTCGCACTATTTTCTTAAAATAAAAAAAGACTTCAGTTGCTGGATGTGTTGAATGCTCCACAATGTTGCAGGGAAATTCACGCTACACTTTTTATACGATTTTTCTAAAATTAAGCAAATAGATTTCAGATGCACATAACATTTTAAATACGGACCTCCTTTTAATGCAGATCATTTATTTGGTACACATTGGTCAGCACTAATGATGCCTTAAAATGTATTATAAAGTACTGCACTACTGAGGTGAACGATATTAACGCACAGCAAACTTACAACAAATGCAGGAGTTTTAAAGGAAATATCAGTAACACTTTACCTGAATGGTCAGAACCATGATGTCGTTAACTGACATGTCTTTGCTATGACAGCCTGACATAAACCAAGATAAAATAAACTTAACATCGCACGCCTTGCTGTCAAACTCAACAACTACTGAGCTCAAGACGTCACAAATAAAAATTAAAACATTTCAGACACAATCATGTGATGATCCTGTGACAGCTCATGTCAAAATAAACTAGATATGACAATAATGTCAACGTAAAATATCAGCTCAATAGTTTATTTTTGAACAGTATGTATTTCATATCAAGTTTTCATCATAAGAAGACAATGTCACACAATGTCTCCACATCACAAAGTTCTTGTTCTAATGTTGGTTTGTTGCAGACGCTGCTTAATTTGCAGCAAAAGCTTTTTTTTTTGTCTTATTTATTTATTTAACCAGATGACGCTGTAGAGCTCAGACAAACCACGGCTCTGCACTGTGTGTGTGTGTGTGTGTGTGTGTGTGTGTGTGTGTGTGTGTGTGTTAACATGCACTGTAAAACCCGTACATTAAAATTCATAGTACCTTACTGGCAGCAATTACCCAGAGCTTACTGTAATTATTATTTTTACACTAGAAGTACAGTACTTCTGAATACACTATTATTACAGGTAAATAACTGTATTATACTACAGTACGTCTTTGACTGATTTATTAAAAAACAGAGCAATCTACTGTGATAATAGTTTCTAGTGATGTTTCCATGTTTAACACATTACTGCAGAGTTTTACAGTGTTTTGCTTTGTCAGCCCAACATCAGGATCTAAATGTGAAAGGAAGCGAATGTGGATTTTAGAATCTAGCTTGACAACGTTATTCTAATTATCATTATTATTCCACCAGTGAAACAACGGGGCACAGCACAGCGAGCACCGCACATTATGTGTGCAGGACAAGCAGCAAATGTGGCTCGTGTCTGTTCGTGTCTGTGGTAAAAACGCGTCACACAATGAAAAGCGGAATTATCAAAAGGCTGCGGGCTATCACTTCTCAGAGCGATAAACAGACACGCGTGGCTTTTCTACTCTCTGATCGATACTAAAGGTCAACGCTATTTCAATTGTGTTTATCTAACGCTTTCAGACATGAAAGCCACTGAATTCTCCAATTCCTTAAAAAGTGAAACACACGAAATGTCATGAAAGTGATTACAATGAGATGTGAGGAGAGGCTGGAGACCAAAGAAATAAAGTAAAATCACAAGAGGGAAGCTGAGAATGAAGCAGCAGTGATATCATGCAGCACATCTCTCTACCAGGACCAGTGTTAACCCTTCAATATCAAGAGATAGATAGATTATTCAACACCTAACGTAAGAATATTCAGATTAAAACATGGAAAGGTGCATTTCCCATGTTGGCAGCAGCATGCATTAAGCATTACGTTAGGATCCAAGTTCCTAAACTTGTGAAATTACCAGATGATAGTCGTGTTTCAGTTAACCACAGCGTCCCCTTTAAACACAGGGTGCAGGGATGTGTTTTGCAGAAATAACCACTGGTTCCAAATGAAAGCTGAGAAGAATTAATATATGACTGCAACACAGTTTGTTTTTTTTCTTCCTTACATTCTTTTTCAGTTCTGACCACATCACTGATGCTTAAATATCGTTAAAAACATCCTCTCTGCTAACATCGATTAAATGTCGATTGCCATGGAGAAGAAATAAAAAACTCCAACATGAAATTCAGACTTCCTGTGGTAAAATATGCACAGAACTACTTTTTCTAATTCTGCAGATTTCTGTCAGGAAGGAATAATCTCCCGTTCCAAATTGCGGCCTGGTCTCAAATAAAAGCCTCAGTGATTTAAAAAAACCTCTATTATTATTTGGTGATTTATGGTGTGGAATCCTGTTCCCTGCAGCTCAGTAGCTCAGCTTCAGCTGCTCTGACGCTTCTTTTGCAGAATTACCTCTACTTCCTGCTTCCTGCGCGGTCATAAACAATTAAACTACAGCTGCTCCACGGGTTCGTCATGTCATCTATTCACAAACTCAGATTTCAGCTTAAAAATAAAAAAAAGAATGGATGCATTTCAGACTCCACTGCGTAATTTCTGGGAAACCACTCCACCACCATCATTCTGTTTCCCCCCCCCCTCCTCTCTTCCTGTTTCTTCTTCTCCTCCGTTATGCCCAGATGCTTCGGTGGATTACGTTTCCCCGCGAAGCAAACAGCGAGCGGATGAACGACAGAGTCCAAGCCTCACGCACGCGCTGTTAATTTCCCTCTGTTAATAAATCGTCAAACTAGCGCATAGCAGGTGCCGAAATTGATTTTGGCGTCGTCGTGGCGACGCGGCGGCGCTGCAATCACCGGCCGACCGGAGCCATGATTGTAATCACTGTGCACAGGCGTCTCTGCACAACATGTTTAACACGCGTGGCTGTTGTAGTGTGACGCTTCAAAGAGACACCAGATAAAAAAAAAAAAAAAAAGGTGAAGCGGCGGGAGTCCGGCTTCCGGCGTGGTCACACGAACGCCTCGTGTTGCATTTGATCTCTGCCGTGCGTATGAAAGCAAACATGGCCTGACCTTCTGCAGGTCGTTCACAGCGATGGAGAGTTGGTCTGAACTGGAGCATCGAGCTGCTACCTTTTTTATTTTACTACTGACCCCTTAATTCTACATCACAGCGTCATGTTCTACTCACCCAAGGTTTTATTTCACATTTTTAATCCGCTGAATATTTAGTTTAAAGACATCATGAAACAGCTTCCTATGGACAAAGTGATGCAGCCCAGAACATAGGTAGTTCATCATTTACTGATTATGGTTCAGTAGCAGTAATGCAGGGTGACCAGATTTGGGTAGTTGAATAAAGAGGACACTCTGTTAAAGACACACTGCAAAAGAAGGGAATCCTTTCCAAATGCATTGCATTTAGCAAAATGCATTAGTATATGCATAGTAAATGCAATGCAATGCAAAGTGTCTTTAATAGAGCGATGGTACAAAAAAAGTGTCCTGTTTTTTCCAACTACCCAAATCTGGTCACCCTAACTAATGTAGGTGCATTAGGTAGGTGTTTTGTTCTGTTTTTAGTTTTTTTATTAATTGTAGTAAGTGTTTATTGACAGCTCCATTGATTGTTTAGTTACCTTAGCTGGTACAACACCTGGATAACACCTTCTTCCATTTGATAAGAGAGAACCTGATGTGATGGCAGCCATCTTTAGTTGCAAACCTAGCAGCTTAAATTTCTGTGTATTTCTAGCACGCTCAAAACATTTTATCCTGAATGAGATGTTTCTGTTGAATTTTTCATGTACATGAACCAAAACCCTTTAACTACATAGTGTTGGTGTGGCAGCAATTCTCAGTAATGAATCAATTCAAAACTTCAAATAAAACGTTTAACTAAATAATTAGATGCAACTTAAGGTGAAATATGCAATATTTCTGGGTTAAAATGTAAAAAATTTACTAAACCTATGATGAATATTTTGTTGAGTGATTTTATTACTACTAAAATTAATTAAAAAAAACAAAAACTGAACAAAACACGACACCTACTTCTTAGTTCTTAGTGCTACTGAACCATGATCAATGAATGAGGAACAACCTATGTTCTGGTCTGCATCACTTTGTCCATAGGAAGCTGTTTCATATCTTTAAACTAAATGTTCAGCAGATTAAAAATGTGAAAATAACACCTTGGGTGAGTAGAACATAACGTGATGTAGAATTAATTGTCTTATCCTTTAAACACTGATGATGATGCTGCACTGTCCAGAGTTCACAGCTTTTGCTTCCTTCCACCTGCAAGTTTTCCTACAGTTGCGAAACCCAAAACTTTGAGAAACAAACTTTTCCCTCAGAAATCCTGATGCTCCACAGGCTGTCGGACAAATAACATAATAATTACACGCTGCGATATTCAATCTCCATCCACCATCGACCAAAACTCTTGAGATTTTTTTTTTACATTGCTGAAAACTCCTCCCACGCAAGGAAATGGTCACATAGCAATTTTCACAGCTTGTGGGGCCTGTCTGCGAGGTGGTGAGAATAAGCTAAATCATATAGTGGAGTTAGAAATTATTCATAGGCGCGTTGAGCTCACGCTTTATAAATTAATTTCTCACTTCTTTAGCTTTTCGGTTTAATGACAGAGGAGGAAACCGGCTTCCACAACAGCACCACTTCACATGGATGGACCAACTGTGTGGTGAAAGGATCCAGGTTTTCACTTTCCTCAGTCCTCCTCCTTTCTTTTTCCAAGATGGCGCCACGGTAGGCAGCCTGTTACGCAGCTCTCTAGTCGTTTCTTTCCTTTTTCTGGTTTACTTATTTTGTTTCAAGTTCTTTTCTGCTTAAATTTGATTTAATTTGACTCAAACACCCTCGCTGCAAGAAGGAGCGCTTTCGCAGATCATTCATCCCCACAGCAATAAGACTTTATAACTCACTGTAGTCACTTTTTCCCCCACTGGTCACTTTACTCTACACACACATCCTGCACCTTAAGTGTGCATTAGCTATGTATGTGTACATGTGTGTATGTGCGTGGATATGTATGTGCGTATATATATATATATATATGCAAATATGTGTGTACGTGCATGTATGTATGTGTATATGTGCTTTGCTTATGCATACTCTTTTCTTACTATTTATTAGCATTTTCTCTCCATTCTATGTCCATAATGCATACTGTGTATGCGGATCAACAAATTCTACGAATTTGTACATAGTGTTGTGTATTTTTATTTTTATTTTTTTAATAGTATCTTCTTCAGCTTTTATTTTATTTTCTTTATTCTGTAACGCTGCAGTAACAGACAAATTTCCCCATTGTGGGATCAATAATAATAGTCTTATCTTATCTTATCTTCACTATTCTTGACCCGCCTATTATATTTGCTTTAGCCCGGGTTTGGTCTGCTTTAGCCACAGCGTGCCAAACTAATCTGTTTCCACTACATCGTCTCTAAAATGTGTTTTTCCCTTCTTTTCCCCCCTTGATTCTGCAGAGGATGCATCAGTTTAAGGACTGAAAGCTGCTTCCAAACGCATCCGTGCAAAGAGGAAATTTGTGCTCATTGCTAATCAGATTCTAAGAGACGGGGCCTATTAGGAAGATTTGTTGACAAATAGCTTGGATCAATCGTGGTTAAATATAGAACTTTAAAAAGCCTCCAGTACAAACACACACACACAACTCCAGAGTGAGGAAGGCGCAATGAAAGATATTTGCATATTCATAGAATCTGTGATTTTCAATAAGGGAGGAAGAGTAGATGCCGTATTTATTTAAGCCTTTTAAAACAAGGTAATTATGCTTCTTTTTTGGTGCCACACAATTGTTTGGAGTTGGGAGCATTTTTAGATGTCTGCAAGGGCTCAGCTGAACCTTCGTTGGCTTTTTTATTTTAGGACGTTTTAACAGAGAATAAACGTTAACGAGCTGCGAGTCGGTGACGGCACAAGTGATTTTCACGTTGTCTCTCAGCACATTTGCTGTTGAGCACATTTTCGGGGTGCAGGGTCCTACCTGGGTGCTGGTAGTCCTGGGAGATGTCGGAGGGGCCCTGCAGCACGGCCGAGCGGCGGTACACCACGTGGACCCGGCCCTGGTCCTCCAGCTCCTGGGTGCCCCTCTCCAGCGGCTCGATAAAGTACTCGTCCGAGTCGGTGCGGATCATCCCAGCCTGCGAGAACGAGACTGGGTCACTGTCTGTGTGGAATACAAGCCCCCCACTCACCCCCCCCCAGAGACCTCGGCAGCATTAAGGTTCTGATTCACCACAAACATCCTAATTCCCTGGATTGATCAGCAATGAACCGAGAACCAACAATTATGTTAATATAGTCATTAGACAGGATAATTAGTGAATTAAGCTATAGGAGAATCTTCAGGAACATCTGTGTTCTGCAGCGTGTGATTGTTTTCCTGCAGGTGATCGTCTGTGTGTAATTATCAGCAGCAGCTGCTGGTGATCAGAAAGCGTCGCATTGTTAGGGAGACACATTGCAGCGAAATTGCTTTGTGACGGCTACCTGCTCCCCCCAGATTTCCTACAATAAGAAGCGAGTCATGCCCGCGGCCCGGCGCCGCTACAGAAGCTTTGTACTGTCAAGCTAAGACAATAACGTCCTAACAGGCTGAACGCACAGCTCATCACAGACAAATCATGCGCTGAGGCAGGTGTTGCACGCAGGAGGAGGATGGAGGGGGGAGGGTTTCTAAACTTTGTTGCATGGAAAAAGCGTTTGACGTGAAGCTACCTTTTCTGGAATATATCATTCATTTGTGTTCTTAAGAAGTTTTGTGCAATTCTGATTTCATCACCCCATGCTCTAAACCTGAAATTAGAAATAAAAGGTAAAGAAAAAGATTACTACCTTAATAATCCGCCTATAAAGCGAGAAGCGTCTGTGTGTCACATCAACCTCAACTTTCAGATATAGCTTGCATTGTATATTGATGTGCATCCTTTTTTAGCGAAATGTTTAAATCGATATTCAAACATCATCATTATTAGTACTATTATTATGATTAATAATCTCACTCACTCTCAATACTCACTGTAGTCACTTTACCTCCACTCGTCACTACACACACATCCTGCACCTTAAGTGTGCATTAGCTATGTATTTGTACATGTGTGTATGTGCGTGTATATATATGCAAATATGTAAATATGTGTGTACGTGCATGCATGTATGTATATATGCTTTGCTTATGCATACTTTTTTCTTACTATTTATTAGTATTTTTTCTCCATTCTTATGTCCATAATGCATACTGTGTATGCGGATCAACAAATTCTACGAATTTTGTACAAAGTGTTGTGTATTTTTATTTTTTTATAGCTTTATTTCACGTATCACAGCACTATCCTGCAGCACCACTGTCGTCCTCCTCCTGTTACTTCCCAGCGCTCTCATTACATTTTAAAGCCGTTAGCCGGTTTAGCTGCTGATTTATTCCCCGCGCTAACACAAGCTACAGAGGACGATGACAACTAACTTTGTAAGATCACCAGTGCCACATCGTCTAACTCCAAGACGCATTCACAGACTCTCGGAAAATCCCAGCACTATCACCTCACAGAACAGAAACTAGGCCCAAACCCAATTATTTGTAAGCACATAACAGTAATTGTTGTTACAGTATACAGGAAGAAGTACCAAATAAGATATTATGAGATATAAAAATCTACTTAAGCTTCCACTTTTCTGTAAAAATACACACTTCCTACAGGAACATTTTAATAAGCACTTGATAATGTAATAATTTGTGGAACATCTTCTCAACACAAATATTTCTAATAGTCCCTTCAGAACTGTCAAAAATGCAGTTCAGAATGCCAGATAAGGTTTCCTCCTTGGGGATGAATGTTAAATGGACCCAGGCCCAGCAGAACACGTCGCTTTGCATGTGAGTGAAGGCGACGGGAACGCTAATCGTTTAAAGTTTAACAACAGAGTTCATACGGAGCGGGGGCTGAACCTGTGCACCTGTACGCGCACAGAGCCGACTCTTACGCCGCTCCAGTTGGCGGGTCGGTCCGATCCGGCTCCGAGGCCTCCTTATTAACCCTTTATTGGCCTGAGCATGCACGGCGCCTCGCAACCAACGCACACACTGAACTGATTTCCACCTCCCGTGGTGTCTGATCAACGCCCCCTCACTCAGTGCTGGATGGATTCAACTCAACTCCTTATTCAGGTTTACATGCAACTTTAATACGGTTATGGAGTGGCACGAATGAGCACACACAAGTAGGATATTCATATTTGAGGGTTTGACAAGAAGTGTAATCGTCTGCGTAGATTCTCAATCATCAAGCAACTGGACTTTTTTTGTTTCACCTTTTATCCAAAAGGCTTCTTCAGTGCTGGCCTAGCCAAGAAGTGTAATTGCACATCCACTACAGTAGGGGGCAGTGGTCATTTTGCTGCGTTCCATTGCGCTCGGAACTCTAAAAGATCCGACCTCCAGCCTTTGAACTCCAACTCAGATCTTTCCGACTGCAATGAAACACAACTTCAGTTCTATTATTTAGTGTTATTAAACATGCATGAGCACACAGTCTTTATTTTAATTAATTAAAAAAAAACGCAAATTATTGTATTAACTTTTGTTTTACAGATGAAAGTGTTTAATATATTGTGCTCCTGCAATATTGTTGCTGATCAATTAAATTTTATAATTATTTATTGATTTCATTTATTTATTTTTCCAGTATCAAATGGCAGCAAAAAGGGTTTTAGTTTAAATAAGGATTTTTATTTTTTTTCCACTTCATGCAAATTGCATTGATGCAATTTTAATCTTTTCTGTTACAAAAAACAAAGTTAATACATTATTCTTAGTTGTTTTTTCTTTAATGTTAATAAGGATATGATGTTATGCAGAGATGTACTTATAACAATTTTATAGATATTAACACTGAGTTAGTCAAAGAGTTCTGAACCAGGTGATGATGCTCACATGTCACATAAAAAACTGATTTTCTGAGCTTCCAGATTTTATTCCTCATCACGAGCTTCAACCTGACAAGCCACGCACCGCTTCTGCATTAAATCTACGTTTCATAATGCACTTTCTTACTCAATCGCCACACCACAGTGACGGAAATAAAGAAAATATGCCGCGTTTTTACCTTCCTCAGAAAGCGTTTGCAAAGCAGACGCTTTAAAGGGAATGGCTGCAAACACATGGTGGAGATAAAAACAGCTCAATCTATGCTGATTCTTATTTTATAATACTGGTAAAACAGATTAAAAGTCTCTTCTGCTGAATTTTACACACTTTAGCCTCATTTCACACACAACATGGTGTAAATTCATTGATTCCTCCTGTACTGGGATTTATAGTAATTTCCCTTCATCTAGATTTTTAAGTTCACAGAGCAAATTTGCTCTTAACTTTGTGAAATATGTAACTAATAATTCATTTTATTACTTCATTGTATTTCATGGTACCTGTCACAGTGTTGCACATTTTATTTATTTTAATATTCCCGTAGCAAGTCAAGTATAAACTGAAGGACATCACATGTCGAGATGTGAGTCGGGTTAAACCTGAGCTTCCTGCTGTGGTTCCCGTTCAGAGCTAATCTGAAATCTGCCCGTGAACAGCCATTACATGGACAATCCAGCCGGAGGGAAATCACAAATTACAACGGAGCATTTACGTTAAAGAAAACGTGCCGCGTGCGATGGTGGGTGGAGTGCAGGCGATGAGCAAACAGGGACGAACAGCACGTCTGCTTTATCACGGGGAACAGTGGAAATCGATTTTTGATTAGATTCTTTTTTTTTTTTTTTTAAACCAATTTTCAAGGATGAGTAGCTGCAGTGGCCTGATCTGCATGTTCCGCTCCACACTCGTCCTGAGAAAAAAAAACAAAACTGTGCAGCCATTTAATTATAGGATTGTAAATTGAACCACATCTCCACATAATTACTGTCAAGTAGGCCGAGCTAATTACATTCCTGCCCCTCGGAAGTCAGTGCCAACACCACAAACACCGATGGAACAGGCCGGTGAGACCCCCAGCGTGGCGGCTCTAACAGACCTCTGACAGCAGCAACAGGAGATCAATGTGTGCACGCTGATTTAGAGGTTTTATAATAGAACCGTTATGGAATTTACACATTAAACCCGAACTGAAGACGTCCGTTCTACTGACGTGGTTCTACTCGGATGCTGAGCTCGAGTCCCCGAACACTTGAGGGAAGACGCGTGGGAAACGCTGAAGGACGTCGCTAATGCGGTAGAGGAGGAGTGTGTTGGAGGAGGCGAGACAACTGGAGATCTCATTCACTTTAATCTGCTGCAGGTGATGAATGTGTTTGTGGGTTTTTTTCCTCGCTCAGACAGATTCGGCTGCAACTCTGCCGTGGCGTGGGAATATAAGGTGTGTGTGTGTGTGTGTGTGTCGAGGTGGACATCCATGGACAAGCGCCTGGAGGCTTCAGACTAGAAAAGTAGAGCATGATCGAATGCAAAAAATGTTTTAAAAAATGAAGCATTTATGTTATAATTGCCTCAAATAACTCACTTTTTATTGATTTATATTTTTATATATTTTACTTTGTTGTTATTTAATCGAAGGCTCCTTTATTTTCTTTAACAGAACATCATGACCATGATATTAATTCCCTGATGTAACGTACGTGATCAGGGCGGCTCATCTCCGCCTCATGCTGAGCCGACTGAATCGCCGTTATTGTTGCCGTCGTTCCTCGCTCACGGAACCGCGTGTGCAGCCCAGATCCCCCCCTTCCCGGCTTATTGTGTGCATTTATCTTACACTTGCAGGCATCGCTTGCAGGTACAGATTATACGGATTTGTTATGTCAGCATAAAATCCACCAATTACCGATTCTTCACATGCACTATTCTATACTAGCAATAAATTCAGCATGTTTTTTTTTTCTTAATTGTTGGGGAGCCCGTCTCCCGCTGTGGTGGATACCTCGACTTTGCAGCTCAAATTCACCTTCAGACCGGCGTGTTGACAGAAGCTCGGCGGCATATTGGGAATTAAATTGGAATGAATTCAACAGCGTCTTTCCATATTTACCCGTCCCACACATGCAGGGGAAAGAAGGGGAAAAGATGTGGGAGTTAATGAGCTCAGACGCTGATGAAATACCCGACATCTGAGGAACCAACAGGTCAGTCTTCAATTTAAAAAAAAAAAAAAAAAAAAAGTTATGGGAGAAACTTTGGTAATAAAACGAAAAAGCTCTGATGTGAACCTGTGCTCACACATGATAAATTAGGGTGCAGGCCTATTAAAGCGCCTCCTAGGGTGAAGGTGGGATCCCGCGGTTGTGCAAACAAAAAGATAATTGGATAAAAGTGGGCTTCCATAAACCATCCACGCGCCTTAATGGTCCGCGTCTCTGATGGTTCCATCTATCCGTAAAAAAAAATATTAAAACCGTCATCCAGGATCGTACGTAATGAGAATAAGAGCTGACATTTAAAGGTTTCTTTTTTCTTTTTATTTTTTTACACTTTTCCTGGCTTTTATTGGAAGTTGTGATGTCACTAAGGAGATCAGCTCAGAATAATCTGGAAACAAAGAAAGCAGCATTAGTTTCGTGTCTGTTTCATTAGTACGTTATTATATATCAATGAGCTGCTGCTCTGATTGGCTCATTTTGAATGGCTGCGAATGGGGGGGGGGCAGAAAGTGGCTGTACAGTTATGACATCACAACAATCACAACGTTTCTCTGTGGCGATTTTCAAACATAGGATGGCATAAAACACAGAGAACCTTCTTATAATAAACATATTCAAATCCTAATTTCTATAAAACAGACCTAATTTCGCAGCGCGATGCTGAAACCTTTAAACATCAAGACTTTGCTTGAATGAACTAATTGTTGTGTGAATGAAATAGAAATAAAAAGCAATATCAATACAGCCCAAACCGGTCACTCTGATCCTCGCCCAAGAATAGACGTTCTCATTAATC